>ML777360.1:939625-951116 GCA_009831015.1 Picea engelmannii
GCAATGGTTTTGAGAACTCTATCACGTAGCTTGTTTGGTGCACAATATTTGAAACTGTGTTTCACAGAGTATATTGTGCGCACCATCGATCTAATATCTGGTATCAGAGAGGGTTCTATCAGAACAAGTTCAATAGAAGAAACTCTTTTGAAAAGTGAAATATGGCTTCTACCTCAAATCTGCAACATCCCACTTTTACACGAAAGAATTATGAGATGTGGTCCTTGACCATGAAGGAGTTGTTCTGAGGTCAAGATGTATGGGAAATAGTCGAGAATGGCTATGTGAAACTAGTAGATCAGACAACATACAATTCCCTCACACAAGATGAGAAGAATGTCTTGAAAGATCAAAGAAAGAAGGACGGAAACAAAAATTTTTACATACATCAAGCCATGCATGAGAGCATACTTCCAAAAGTTGCATCAGCAAAAAACTCCAAGGAAGCATGGGACATACTAAAAAACTCTTATCAGGGTATGGACAAAGTAAAGACATCAAGACTACAAATCCTTAGAAGAGATTTTGAAACTTTGTCAATGAAAGATTCAGATTTAGAAGATTCATTTTATACCCATGTTATTGGCCTGATAAATCAGATTAAGTCTCGTGGTGAAACCATAGAAGACAAAAACGTTGTTGAGAAGGTACTTAGGAGTCTTCCTCCTAAGTTTGATACCCTTGTTGTGACTCTAGAAGAAAGAAAAGACTTGACTCAGTTTATCCTAGATGAAATGCAAGATTCCCTCATCAATCATGAAAACAGATTGAATAGGTCAAGCATGTCATTAGAGAATTCATTTTCCGTGCAGTCATCTATAAGCCATGGAAGAGGAAGGGGGAGAGAAAATTATAGAAGCAGAGGAAGAAGTTCTGTCAGAGGTGGATGTAATAGCAATCCTGGAAATAATGGTGGAAGAGGTCCAACCCCAAGTACTAGTCAGTCAAGTTGTCAGAGAACTGACAAATCAAAGATTCAGTGCCATTACTGTAAAAGGTATGGATATTATTCATATGAGTGTAGGAAGAGACAGTATAATCAAAACAAACAAAGTCAAGATCAGACAAACAACGCAAATAACCAAACTTATCCTATGTTTATGGTGCACGCTGCAAAAATGCCTATAGTATCCCCAGTTGCATCCAATATTGTTCAAGCAAGTCCATGTGATATATGGTATTTAGATTTAGGTTGTGGTAACCACATGACAAGAAACATAGAATTGTTTTTATTATTTTGGATGAGTCAGTCCAAACCAAGGTTACACTTGGAACAGATATCCAAGTCATTGTCTTAGGAAAAGGAAGTATAAAAATTTTAACTAAGCAAGGAGAACATAAAGTTATGTCTAATGTATATTACATTTCTGTTCTGAAGCATAATTTGATGAGAACATGACAATTGTTACAAAAAGGATACATAATCTACATGGAATATAATCACTATGTGGCGCAGACCCCCCTCCCCTCTTTTTCTCTCCTTCAGGGTTGCTCGACCTCCCAGTCTAGAATCGTTCGAATACCTAAGTCGAATTGACTCTTTGGCTCCTTGATAAAACCCAATATGCTTTATCATAAGTCCCTCTTTCTTCAAAGTGTGGGTCCCCTTAACCCCATGGATCTCTTCTTGGCCCTTCAAAGAAATTTTAGCGGCGACACTTAGCTCTTTGTGCCAAGCCCTTTCTATCATACGACCTCGGGCTGTGTCTCGTGGCTCTACCACAAAAGTGCTTTGGGCTTCGGGTTTCGGCTTGTTCCACAACAACCAACTCCTACATTCCCAAAATATGAATCGACGAAGTTTAAATGGCGTGAGCATAAACGGTCCACGTACCTCCTTCAGATCGATGGTTGTGATCTATTCAGACTCCGAACTTCAAGATTATCTCGCTTGTATTCCTCTAATTTATTCTGGAGTGCTTCCTTTTGGACCTTGCGATCTAACACCACGTGCCTCCTGACGATCGACGGCCAAGATCTACTCCACTCTTCAGAGCTTCGGAGACCTTTCTCTCTCCTTGTCGAGAAACTTTCAGAGTACTACTCCTCCGAAATGTGCATATTTCTTCCACATGTCCCTTACAGATCCAACGGTCTGGATTCAAACCTCTCTTCGCGACTTCACGAAAACTTATGTTTTCTCTTGGCAAACCTCCTAGAGCTTCGACTCTCGGATCTCCTGATCTTTCGCCACCTATCTCCTCCCGACGATGGACAATTCTGTTGCCTTCGGGACTTTGGCGAGTCCTCGACCCCCTTGCGCACTTAGAACAATTTATGCTCGACACTTAGGTTGTTCTCGGCCCTTCTTCTGCACTCCTTGCAGAGTTCTGCGCTAGCTCTTCTAAGATTTTTCTTGGCTTGAAACCTTTGAGGTTCTCAGTTCTTCTATGTCCTTTCATGGACTTTTTGATGCCCTCCTGGCAACTTAACGCTCCTCCTCCTGAGCTTGTAAGATGAACTTACTCTATCCTTGGTGCACTCTTTGCGCTCATTTCAGCCTTCTGACGACTTCTTCCTAAGCCCTTCCAGAAGTGTTAACGCATCTCTTTTCCTCAGTCGATGCACACCTGCAAAGCCTTCCTTTCTCAGAGTGTTCAACAACCCTGGGATTCTCTCAATGTCTCCAAAAATCCAAAATGTGCTACTCCTATGTGCACTCTCATGATCTCAATGCCCTCCTGGCAGAGTCTTACAAAGTATTCAGTAAGTCAGCGCTATGCCTTCTCCTGTGCAGAATTTCTTTCCAAGGTATTCATCAACCTTGAAACTCCCCTCCGAGTCTGTGAATTATCCTGGTGTTCCTTCCTGGAAGCTTCTCTTCTGACTTGAATGAGTTCAAACATGCACTCCTTGTGTTGGCTCACAGAGTTTCAACTCTTTGTCACGCACTCCTTGCGCTTAGCCTAGAGAACCAGGATTAATCCAACACACTCACAGATAGAAGATTATAATTCTATCCCTGCAGACGATTTCTAACATGCATCTACAACATAAACACACATGAATGACCTTCAATACTAATCATCCATTACACAAAAATTGAAAAATAGGAAAATCTGTTCTTTTTCTATTAATGGTGGAATGTCCATTACAATATGTGAGTCCAGACCATGACTATGTCTCGGCTCTCTTCAACCTCTCTAGCCACTCTCTCGACCCAAGTGTCAACAACAACAACAACACCCCCCTAAGGGCATACAATACAAAGATTTATACAAGAGGGGCTCTATGAGCTTCCCTCCAAACTAAGCTAGTGGTGTCTAATCACAATTCAAAACGCATGACTAACGAGGCAGATTACAATGATGGAAATCTGATCTGAATCGGATACAAATCCCCCTACCATCATCCACTTAATGGAGACTTCATATATAGCTTGTGCGAAGGCACAACTTGGCTCTGCCAGCCTGACAACATTAATTGCCTTAATTACATTTTAAACTTTTCAAATGCAAAATGAGAGGGAGGCGCCTCTCCCTTCCTTGAATGTGCACCAATCGTGCTAATCAGTTGGCGCGTGCTAAGGTAGAGCGATGCTCCTGCATCATACTCCATGGATATGAAAATTCATGAGCTCCTGCTCTTGAGCTTCCCAGCTTTGTTGACATCCTCCTGGATCCAAAACTTTCTCTTGGAGTTGTCCTCTTGCTCCTTTGCTTCGTTGGTGTTTCTTCAGAATCTCTCCTGCTACTCATGCAGGTTTTCCTCTGTCCATCTTCTCCTTGTTGACAGCTTCTTCCTTTGACCTCAACAAAATCTCCCTTATCTCTCGTATCACCTCTTCCATCTGCTCCATTGACTGGTTTTCCTTGTGCCTTATGCTCGACTATGACTCTTCATGCTGCTCTGAGGGTAGATCATCCTGATCTCCTAAGCTTCTTTCATCTTCGGTGGTGTTGACTGGTCACTCTACTGCAGACTCTAATTACGCAGTCTTCTTACTGAATTGTTGTTCAACTGCCTCCTCTGACAGACTAACTCCTATTAGTTCTTCTTGCGCTAGTTCGACTCCAACCTCCTCCCACTGAAACTCGTGTTGGTACGTCTCCTCTATCATGGCTATCACATGGAAACCACCTCCTGGTTCCGGACTGTCCAACCAATCCTCTAATGCCTTTAACTCCATCTCCCACTGAGTGAGTAACTCAATTGGTTGCTCCTCTTCGGTTGGGGCAGAATTCAGTACCTACTCCTTCTCCTTCATGAAAGTCTCAGCTTGTTGTCCTTTTGTTGCATCTGCAATACCTATGCTAGCCTCGCCTCGGCTGCTTGGTAGGAATATCTAGATTCCCCCAATGACCATAACGTTCCTTTGATCCTTCTCCTCTGTGAAAGAAGTTTTAAACTTGTCATCATATTCAATCACGCGGCTTGCAGCTCTGCATGAATATTCATATAAATGAGGTCTTTCTTTTTCCTCCTCTCCATCTGCCAACACCCCTTGCTGACATGAACTCTCATCTCATCTCATCTCTTCTCCCTTGCCCGCCTAAAAAATCGAGATGTCTCCTCTTCCCTCCTGGCATCTTACAAGATCAACTGATCCCTTCTCATTGCCCACCTAGAAATCTATGAGACCTCTACGTGATCTCTTTCCCTCGCCATTGAGGTTTTCAACATATCTCAACCATATTTTTAACACCTGTTCCTGCCTTCTGGCCAACAAATTCTGAATAGGCCACTTAGTTGTCCTTTTCAAAGGCCACTCGTATCTCCAGTGTACCTTTGGCTCTTGTTGCATCTTAAATTCTAGCTTCTCCATCTCTGCTCAGATTTTTCTATGCTCCTTGTCCATCTCCGCTTTTCTCTTCTGCGGGCAGTCTTCTCTTCGATCGTGTTGGTGACCTTCAGTGGCCATATTGCTTCTCTTGCATCCTTCCTGGTTGTTTATCGTCTGTTGCGCACCTCGCAAAAGTTTTCACACAACATCTCACTCTGTCCTTCTTCACCTGTTGTATACAGGAGAATTCAAGCTTTGACTCTACTCGATGTAGCCAGACTGTCTCCTTTTCCTGAAAACCATTTCAGGATCTGATACCACCTAGTATCAGAGTATCTCCTTTCACCATCTCTCCCTTGTCTATGCCCTGCAAACAAAATCACGGCTTTGATACCACCTGGTATCAGAGTATCTCCTTTCACCGTCTCTCCCTTTTCTACGCTCTACAGACAAAATCATGTCTCTGATACCACCTAGCGTAGACCCCCCTCCCCTTCTTTTCTCTCCTTCGGGATTTCTCGACCTCTCGGTATAGGATCGTTCGAATACCTAAGTCGAATCGACTCTTTGGCTCCTTGTTGGAACCCAATACGCTTTATCATAGGTCCCTCTTTCTTCAATGTGCAGTTCCCCTTAACCCCACGACTCTCTTCTTGGCCCTTCAAAGAAAGATTAGTGGTGACACTTAGCTCTCTGTTCTAGGCTCTTTCTATCATATGACCTCGGGCTGTGTCACGGGGCTCTACCACAAAAGCGCTTCGGGCTTCGGGCTTCAGCTTGTTCCATAATGGCCAACTCCTACGTTCTCGAACTCCGAATCGAAGAACTTTAAATGGTGTGAGGATCAACAATCCCCGTCCCTCCTTCAAATCAATGGATGCGATCTATTCAGATTCCAACCTTCGAGAGTCTCTCACTTGTCTTCCTCTAATTTCTTCCAGAGTACTTCCTTCCGGACTCTGCGATCTAACACCACGTGCCTCCTGACGATCGATGACCAAGATCTACTCTGCTCTTCAGATCTTCGACAACCTTTCTCTCTCCTTGTCGAAAAACTTCTAGAGTACTATTGCTCTTAAATGTGCGGATTTCTTCCACGTGTCCCTTCCAGATCCAACGATCTAGATTCAAACCGCTCTTCGCGACTTCACGAAAACTTATGTTTGCTCTTGGAAAACCTACCAGAGCTCTAACTCCCAGATCTCCTGATATTTCGCCCCCTGTATCCTCCCAACGATGGACGACTCTGCTGCTTTCGGGACTTCGGCGAGTCCTCAACCCCCTTGCACACTTAGAACAATTTATTTCCAAGACTTAGGATCTTCTTGACCCTTCTTCTGCACTCCTTGCAGAGTTCTGCGCTAGCTCTTATTATATTTTGTTCGACTTGAAACCTTCAAGGTTCTCAGTTCTCCTGTGTCCTTTCATGAACTTTCTAACGCCCTCCTGGAAACTTAATGCTCTTCCTCCTTAGCTTGTAAGATGAACTTACTCTGTCCTTGGCGCACTCTTTGTGCTTATTTTCAGCCTTCTGAAGGCTTCTTCCTGATCCCTTCCAGAAGTGTTAAGGAATCTCCTTTCCTCGATAGATGCACACATGCAAAGCCTTCCTTCCTCAGAGTGTTCAACAACCCTGGGATTCTCTCAATGTCTCCAACACTCCAAAATGTGTTTCTCCTATGCGCACTCGCACTAGCTCAATGCCCTCCTGGGAGAGTCTTACAGAGTATTCAGTAACTCTGCACTATGCCTTCTCCTGCACAGACTTTATTTCCAAGGTATTCATCAACCTTGAAACTACCCTCCGAGTCTGTGAATTATCCTGGTATGCCCTCCTGGCAACTTCTCTTCTAACTCGAATGAGTTCAAACATGCACTCCTTGCATTGGCTCACAATGTTTCAACTCTTTGTCGTGCACTCCTTGCACTTAGCCTAGAGAACCAGAATTAATCCAACACACTCACAGATAGAAGATTATAATTCTATCCCTGCAGACAATTTCTAACATGCATCTATAGCATAAACACACATGAATGACCTTCAATACTAAGCATCCATTACACAGAAATTGACAAACAAGAAAATCTATTCTTTTTCTATTAATGGTAGAATGTCCTTTACAATATGTGAGTCTGGACCATGACTGATTCTTGGCTCTCATCAACCTCTCTAGCCACTCTCTCAACCTGAGTGTCAACAACAACAACAACACCCCCCTAAGGGCATACAATACAAATATTTATACAAGAGGGGCTCTATGAGCTTCCCTCCAAACTAATCCAGTGGTGTCTAATCACCATTCAAAACTCCTGACCAATGAGGCAGATTACAATGATGGAAATATGATCTGAATCAGATACAGATCCCCCTACCGTCAGCCACTTAATAGCGACTTCATCTACAGCTTGTGTGAAGGCACAACTTGGCTCTACCAAACTGATAGCATTAATTGCCTTAATTACATTTTAAACTTTTCGAAGGAAAAATGAGAGGGCGACGCCTCTCCCTTCCTTGAATGCGGACCAATTGTGCTAATCAGTTGGCACATGTTGAGGTGGAGTGATGCTCCTGCATCATTGTGTGATTATGGATAAATTCCCAAGAAATCTACTTATTGAAAAAATCCAGAGGACAAGTAACACAATGTTCCCATTGACATTGAATCCAGCCAAGAAGAAAAATACAGTGCAAGATATTGGTAAAGCGAAAGATGCACAGCCAAACACTACATTTACAATAGAAAGTGTGCGCACTTCCAATGAAGAAAATAGTGCGCGCAGTATCAAGAAAGGAGAAAATGGCGCAGAAATGAAGGCAACATTCCAATCTGAAATACAAGATGGTTCCTAGTTATGGCATTTCAGATTTGGACATTTGAACTTTGGAGATCTAAAGTTGCGACACACAAAGGAAATGGTAAAAGGTTTTCCATTAATTGAAAAACCAAAAAGGAAATGTGAAGGCTGCATATTTGGCAAGCAACACAGAGAATCATTTCCATTTGGAAAGTCTTATAGGGAAAAAGCTCCATTGGAAATAGTACACTCAGACATCTATGGACCAATGCAAACTCCATCAATAGGAGGAAGTACATATTTTCTAGCATTCATTGATGATTTCTCAAGAAATACATGGATTTATTTCCTAAAGCATAAATCTGACGCATTGGGTTGTTTTCAGCAGTTTAAATCACTTGAGGAAAAATAGAGTGGTTATTACATCAAGTGTCGAAGAAGTGACAGAGGAGGAGAATACATGTCAAGAGAATTTCAGAAATTTTTTAAAGTTCATGGCATATACAAGAAATTTACCACGTGATACACACCACAAGAAAATGGTGTCGTGGAGAGAAAGAACTGAACCATCATGGAAATGGTGTGCAATATGTTGTCAGCCAAACATTTGTCAAATGAGTATTTGGCTGAGGTAGTAGCAATTGCAGTATACATCTTGAACAGATGCCCAACAAAGAGTGTGAAGAATAGAGTTCCTCAAGAAGCCTGGACGAGATTAAAGCATAATGTGGTGCATTTAAAAGTTTTTGGATGTGTTGCATACACACACGTTCCATATGAGCTAAGAAGAAAGTTGGACAAAAAAGGACATAAATATATATTTGTTGGGTATTTTGAAGAAACAAAAGGATACAAGTTGTATGACCCTGTCGTAAGAAAATTCATAATCAACCGCAATGTTCATTTTGTGGAGAATGAAGCATGGGATGGAACCATAAAAAAGACAGTGAAAATTATTGATGTGATGGAGCATGATGACACAGAAGAAGAGGTGTTTCAAACATTGTGTACAAGTCAGTGCGCATTCCCTTCTACACCTGGCACTGCGACGCAAAACACTCCAGTAAGAACAACAGGTGCACAGTCTACACCTAGAGCGTAGAAAACACCAACAAGAAGTTCGAGTAGTTCTACATCTCCAGATCCAACATTAGCAAGTCTGTTACCAAGAAAAACAAGAAGTCTGTGCGAAATCTATAATGAAGACGTAGCAAATTCATTTTCAGTTTTCGCCTTGTTTTCACAAATAGATGATTCATTAACCTTTGAAGAAGTTGTCAAAGATGATGTATGGGCACAAACCATGGATGAAGAAATCCGATGCATAGAGAAAAATCAAACATGGAAATTGGTAGATGTACTTGAAGACAAGGATGTGATTAGTGTGAAGTGGATTTATAAAACCAAGCAAGATGCAAAAGGAAAAGTGCAGAAGCACAAGGAAAGAATAGTTGCAAGAGGCTTTACACAGCAACCTGGAATTGATTTCAATGAAACATTTGCACCAATTTCACGCATGGACACAGTGAGAACTATGTTAGCCATTGCCACGCAGTACAAGTGGAAAGTTTATCAGATGGATGTGAAGTCAACATTTTTGAATGGAAACTTAGAAGAAGAAGTATATGTGGAACAACCACAAGGTTATGAGTTTCCAGGACAAGAAGACAAAGTGTATAGATTGAATAAAGCATTGGATGGGTTAAAGCAAGCTCCAAGAGCATGTTACAGTCGCATTGATTCCTATCTGACACATAATGGATTTCAGAGAAGTGAAAGTGAGCCAACACTGTACACCAAAGCAAATCATCAAGGTAATATGCTAATTATTTGTCTATATGTAGATGATTTGATTTTTTCAGGTAATTTTGGCATAGAAGAATTCAAGTCAGACATGAAGGATGAATTTGAAATGACTGATTTAAGGATTATGAGATATTTTTGGGGAATTAAAGTTCACCAGTCCAAAACTGATATATTTATCTCATAGTATAAGTATGTGCATGAAATATTGAAAAGATTCAATATGATGAATTCAAAAGCAACACCAACACCTGTCATAACAGGATTGAATTTAAGCAAGGAAGATAAAGGGTCTAAGGTGGATCCCACATTGTTTAAAAGACTGGTAGGAAGTTTTATGTATCTCACAGTGACACGAACTGATATTATGTATGGAGTGAGTCTAATTTCAAGGTTCATGGAAACTCCAAAAGAACCACACTGGAAGGCAGGAAAGAGAATCATGAGATATGTGAATGGAACAAAAGATTTTGGCATTAAATACTCCACTTCAGAATATTTCATACTCATTGGATACACTGACAGTGATTGTGGAGGCAACATAGATGACAAAAAAAGTACCTTTGGGTACACATTTCATTTTGGAACAGGTATGGTATCATGGGCATCAAGGAAGCAACTCATAATGACTCTTTATTCAATAGAAGAAGGATGTTAAAAGATTTTTTGCAGGAACAACAGGAACCAACAACAATTTTCTGTGAAAACAATTCAGCTATCATGTTATCAAAGAACCATGTGTTTCAAAAGAAAACTAAGCACATTGATACAAGGTATCATTTCATCAGAGAATTGGTGAATAACAAAGAGATATGTTTAGAGTTTTGTAGGTCAAAATATCAAGTTGCAGACATTTTTACAAAGGATTTAGCAAGATATGTATTTCAGCATCTACGCAGTAGTCTGGGAGTCTGCGCAGTAACTGATGAGTGACAATAAAATTGTAAACTCATTTTTTGTTGTAATTTTCTTTTGTAATCCCACCTACTTATAAATAAGGGGGAGTGTTGGAAATAGTAATTACAATTCGATGAGATCTTCACGTCTCTGTTTATTTGTCATCAGTCAATATGTCAGTATCCAAAATGTCAGTCAGTCAATCTGACAATCTGCAAGTTCAAAGTCGCACATTTACTCAAAATCAGTCGGTCAGCAATGAAGTTATAAATGGAGCCGATTTCTATCTTCTTGAGTTCAGCTGAGTAGTTGAAGAGTCGGTCGTATTAATGGTAGTGTTTAATGTTGAGTCGATCTTAGCTTTTGTAGGAAGTCTCAGTTGGAGTCCATTTAAGTTCGAGTCGTTTAGTTAGTGTATGATGTTGAAGAGAGTAACATGCAGAGCATAAAAGAGAGGTAGAGAGAACAACTGAGAGCAGCAACAATTGCGGAGTGTAAGCACAGGCTCTGTGTCTATGAATTCAGTAGAAGAAGCCATTAGAGCTTAAGCTCATCTTAGTATTGTATTATGTAATCACGCGCACTGTGTTGAAGTTCACTAATATTAAGCATTTTGTGTATTGACGAGATTATGTCTTATTTCTCAGTTTATGTGCTAAGCATAGCATTATGTTATTTCACATTCATAAATCATTTCGTTAAGTGTGTATATTCACAGCGCGCAACAAACTGAGCAGTATGTGCACTGCACAGTGGTTTTGAGAACTCTATCGCGTAGCCTGTTTGGTGCACAGTATTTGAAACTATGTTGTGCAGAGTATATTGCACGCATCGTCGATTCAAGAGTAATATCCTCTTAAATGCTAAAGTCTGAACGTATTTTTAGGCACATTATACTCATGAAAATTAATCCATGATATAATAAGTAAGTAGAAAAAAGAACGAAGTGTTAACAATGATATCCAGAGATTAAGTAGTGTGTAATCTAAGTATGCAGACTACTAAACCCTATCACAAAGAAAGAGCTAGAAAATTAAAATTTTCTAGCATTTAAAAAGTTATCACCCAAATTTGGAGAAAGAGTAAACAATTCTGCGTAATTCTCATATTAAATATTAATTTTTATTTTTCTTTGTGATAGTGTCAACACACTTTGATGAAGCTTGGCCATAAAGTTGAGTGCCCAAGATGGGCATCCATTTACTTATTCCAAATCATTTCAATCATAAGTAAATGTAAATCCCACAACATACTCAACTAGGCTCCCATATT
>ML777360.1:951174-962259 GCA_009831015.1 Picea engelmannii
TATTTTGACAATGTGCTTCAATTTTCCCTTTCAATTTACATTTACATAAATAGTAAAGTATACAATACGATATACATGCCTAAACATCTAGTTAGTTTACATTTTCATTTGGTTGTTAATCATGAACAAATGCAAAAAGGGGATGCTTTTATTATTCAAATGCAAACACCCCTGAATTTAAAACCACAAGAAGCATACTCATGGATGACATTTCTTCCCTTACATCATTTAATTTACATAAGAAAAAGATCATACACAAGTAGGGATCATCGTAACCTTGTATCCATCCCAAGTGTAATGGAAACCAAACCAGTTATCAACTTTCTCATTGTGAATGAGAAGCACATAGGAAAAGAAAGCTAGGTTGAGTTCACCACTCAAATTTATGTGAACAAATAAATAGCGCAGGGATGCAAGGATACCAACACCATCCTTGTAAACACCCATACCAAAACTAATTTCATAATGGAAACATAATGCTATAAGATAACCATCATTAGTATTGTAATCACTTAAACCAAAATGATTTCAGAATGGAAATTCATGGGCTACACGGTTTCTATCATTGGCATGTTATTTTCCCGTTTCAAATAAATTTTCTCAACAAATTTGCAAGGTTTATCGTCACCAATGATGGATTTAACCACCCCCTACTAGATCTATTTCATAGCTGGAAAAAAATGCGATAAGGCTTCTTGCATTATATTCAACAACACGCACACACAATAACTTTTACAAAGGATAAAACAAAGGTTTTAATGATTTTTATTCAAGGTTAGAAAACATCGCCTCACACTATTGGGATTTGGTGACGAATTTTCAAGAATAGATTTAGATCTTATCATTCTGCGTTGGTTATAACCAAATAGACCAAGTTAAAATATGGATAGGGATTGCATTTATTATTCAGTTTCTTGTCAATGTATATAAATACATGTAAGCCCGTAGAGGCAAAAATGATCTGAATAATATCCATGATGTGTGAGTGAGTTGATGTAATATCCATGATCTGAATAATAAGACAATTGATGCCTATTCTTGGTGGACGTAGCCCAATGTTTGGGTGTACCATGTGAAATCCCTATGTCTCTATTATCTGTGTGTGATTGTTAATTATCTTTGTGAATTGTGATTTCCGCATTGACAATTCTAACAAATGGTATCAGAGTTTAGTTAGAACTGGTTGGAGGAGCTTCAAATTATCGAAAAAACCGAAAAAGTGAGATGTGTAAATTTATACATCGCCGCAGATCTCTCCTATAGAAGGGTGCAGCAACATACTACTCAACCTTACGCTGGTGAAAATTTGCAGAAATTTCCACGATTGAAGTTTGACGCAAAAATGCGTAGATCTTGAACGATCACCACACTCCAAGTGTGCGAGAGGTGCGGACGTCCCGCGATCCAAAGTCGTCATCTCCTTTTAAATTGATTCGAATGGTTTTTTAGTTTGAAATATAAAGCATGGTCATGAAGTATGAAGGAATAGTTAAGGAATACTTGAGGGTGAGTTAAAGTAAAAAGGGTTTAAAGTATGACATCATAAGGCATATATAAATAATAATTTAACTATTATTTTTAAAAGGGAGTTTTTTTTGGTTGACTTAATAAAAGGTTTTTTATTGAGATATAAAAATATTTTTATATATTTAAAAAAAAAAAATTACCATTAATTTTTTGGGTTTAACCTTTTGAGAATAAGTTTATATTATTTAAAAAAGGTCTTGGGTTTTATAAGCAGTGGATATTAGGATATTTTTTGTGTAAATGGCTAAGATGCAAAGTTCGAAGTTTGAAGTTGAAAAGTTCTGCGGTAAAAACAACTTTGAGCTTTGGAAGCTCAAGATGCACGATTTACTCGTGCAACAAGGCATGGTGAAGGCACTTTTGGGAAAGGCAAAGCAACCCACGACCATAATAGATGATGGTTGAGATGAGATGGATGTGAGAGCATTGAGTGCCATATGCCTGTGTTTGGTCGATGATGTTCTGTTCAATATTGTCTCGGAGAAGATAGCAATTGGTTTGTGGACGAAGTTGGAAAGTCTATATATGACGAAATCCTTGACGAGCAGAATCTACTTGAAGAGACAGTTGTATTGTTTGTGGATGAAAGAAGGTACAAAAGTTGTTGACCATTTAAATAATTTCAATACCCTTATAGTTCAATTGACTAGTATGGAAGTTAAATTCGAAAATGAGGATAAGGCTATTACACTATTGTGTTTGTTGCCTAAGTCTTGGGATAATCTAGTCACCTCTATTAGCTTTAGCTCAACGGAAGTTTTAGATTATGACTCTGTTGTGGGAGCTTTGTTGGTTGAGGAGATGAGGAGAAAATCTAGTAAAGAAACCTTAACTTCAGAGGCGATGTTGGTCAGAGGTCGAACTAAAGAGAAGAATGAGAGAATTTTTTCTCGATCTAAGTCAAGACACAGAAAGGGTAAAACAAAATTCTGGTACTATGGAAAAATAGGACATCTCAAGAAAGATTGTTGGAAGAGAAAGAAATCTGAGGAAAACTCTACAAAGGAAGCAAATTTGGCTGTAACAAATTCAGGTATGATTGATCAAGTTTTATCCGTTTCTAGTAATTTAGAATATCAAGAAGAATGACAGTTAGATTCAGGTGCCTCCCACCACATGTGCTCACATAGAAATTGGTTCATTTCTTACCAATCTGTTGATGAGGGTGTAGTGTTTATGGGAAATGGTGTTCACTGTAAAACTGTTGGGGTTGACAGTATTAGAATCTATATGTTCGATGGTATTGTTAGGGAATTAATGGATGTTAGATACGTACCTGATCTTAAATCAAATTTGATTTCATTAGGAGTGTTGGATTCTTGTGGATATAAGTATACAAGTCAAGGTGGAGCTCTCACATTGTCGAAAGGGAATTTAGTAGTGATGAAGGAAACAAAGGTTGATAACCTTTATAAGCTGGAAGGCAGTACTGAAGTAGCATTTGAAGTGACAGATGTATCTTCTTGTTTATGCCAGAAGCATCAAGGTCATAAGAACAAGAAAGAATTGCAGGTACTGGTAAGCGGTAAATCATTTACAGACTTAAAATCTTTGTTTATGAATTCTTTCTTGTTTTATATATCTGCAAGTTATGATGATGGTATAAAGGGATGTTGTGTGTGGGATCCTACTTCTCACAATGTCATCATTGACAGAGATATTGTATGTATGGAACAACCAAAAAGGTTGATTCAAGATCACAACGGTAAATTTGTTTGCATGCTAGATAATTCATTGTATGGCCTATTGGTACCCTGGGAAATATACAAGATGTTTGAATCCTTCATAGTGAGTCATAATTTTTCAAAGGGTAAGAATGACTATACGGTTTATAGTACATTCATAGTCTTGATGTTCTTTGCTAATGATATGCTCAATGCAAGTCGAAGCATGGATAAAATCAATAAGAAAATGACTCAGGTGGACAAGACAATTCAGAGGAGGGATCAAGGAGCAGAAAAACAAATTAAGGGCATGGATGTACACAGAGATGGTAATGGTAAATTGTGGTTGGAGTTCAGTATGAACATTGTAAAACCATTTTTTTATCTCTCTTTCTTTCCATTATAAGTTTTCTTCAAGAATAGGCCCTGTCTATAAAGAAGAAAAGGTTATGTCTCATGTAAGTTCAGTAGGAGGTATGTTGTATGTGATGAAATGGTTAATATCAGATGTTTCACATGCTAATGATGTTGTCAGATACGTGACAGATTCAGGTGTTGCAGTGAAATGGGTGCTTCAGCGTTTGAGAAGCACAAATGTCACCTATAATGGTTACACTAAGATGGTCTGTGATAATTGTAATGTATGTTGTAATACATGTGTCTTGGATAAGAGGAGACCTATCACTAAATGTGTCTCACAACACAATTGTGGAAGGCATGTTGGAGGTGGAGTGACCCCTCAGGAAATCCAAACTCGTGCAAGTCACACAAGCGAGATCATGAAACCAATTTTATTAGAGAAGTTGCAGTGGTGCTTGGCTTCTCTTGGCTTGCAGCAAAGGTGATGAACAAAAGGAAAGAACAAGATATCATGTTAATTGTTGTCAAGGTGGAGATTGTTGGGATTTGGTGACAATGAATTCTCAAGAATAGATTTAGATCCTATCATTCTGCATTGGTTACAACCAAATAGACCAAGTTAGAATATGGATAGGGATTGCATTTATTATTTAGTTTCTTGTAAATGTATATAAATACATGTAAGTCCGTAGAGGCAAAAACAATTGTGAGAGACTGAGTGTGAGTGAGCTGATGTAATCTCCATAATCTGAAGAATAAGACAACTGATGCCAATGCTTGGTGGGCGTAGCCCAACGTTTGGGTAAACCACATGAAATCCCTGTGTTTCTATTATCTGTGTGTGATTATTAATTATCTTTGTGAATTGTGATTTCCACATTGATAATTCTAACACACACAAATATTTGAATATTTGTCAAGTATATCACAAAGTATATCACAGAGGCAAAGCATGCTAAAACTTCACCACCATTTTCCTTCACAAAAGTATTTCTCTCATGACATGAACTATGGGAAAAAACTGCCCATTTTATGGGCATGATTTATTGCACCCAAAATGCTCGTCTTGAGTTCAAACACGAGAAAAGATTAATGTACTAAGGCTGGCATGACTTACTACACCCAAAATGCTCGTCTTGAGTTCAAACACGAGAAAATATTAATGTACTAAGGCTGGCAATGATTTTCTCTTTCAATATGCTATGTCTAACACCAATACAAGAGAACATTTTCTCAATGAATTAGGCAATGGTGTTTTCTCTTCCATCGATTCACCATACAATACAATAATTATGGGGGTTCTGACTTTAAATCGCCATTAACATTAAACAACTCCAAAAAACAATGTATTTGGTTAAGTATTTCGCGACTACCCAAATAATTATAGATATGCAAGCATATATTAAATTCTCCCTTCAACTTGGGACACTTTTAAGCATACAACTACTACTTTACATGTATGATTAGAAGTTTTAAAATAATAATACTTCCATTATAAGCTCCCTTAAGCTATAACCACTATACTTAGTTTGATAACTACTTTATATATATGAT
The DNA here is from genome assembly GCA_009831015.1 of Picea engelmannii. NCBI lineage: Eukaryota > Viridiplantae > Streptophyta > Pinopsida > Pinales > Pinaceae > Picea > Picea engelmannii. The sequence continues at coordinate 956,280 of ML777360.1, forward strand.
TAGAACTTTTAAAATGATAATACTCCATTATAAGCTCCCTTAAGATACAACCACTATACTTAGTTTGATTGAAGGGTTTAAAGGAAAACTACAACCCTTACACTACAACTATTTTCCATAATCGATTGAGTAATTTAAAATACACTACAACCATTACAAGGAGTTTATTATGAGAGTTAAGTCACGCTAGCACTCTTATAAAGGAGTTCGAGTTGTCTACAAGATAACAATTCCATCAAGATCCCACCAATTTGATTTGTGTGCCAGTTGACCAATTCATATATCAACAAAATAAATGCTTAAAGATAATAGTTCAATTGCTACAAGAGATTACCTATATTCTAATTTCACACAAACTAAAATTGTAATTAGATATGTGCAAAACCAAATTATAAAATAATTTAAATGTGAATACCAATGAAATTTTACCTAACAAATGGTTAGTTTCTTCAAATTGAGTAATGCTTTATTCACTAGTTCCAAGTCCCTTGTCATTGTCAATTTTTATGGTGTCAACTAGTTTCCTTCCATCCATACTCAAGGGAAAAAAAAATCCAAGAGACCCCTGAGCTTTGTGGGCTCATAACCAATTTTGATTGTAGAATGTACTTGACAACTAGGTTAGTAAAGCTAATTCTCCCTCCATAATCTAGTTATCATCCTTCTAAATCATTAATGTTGGCAGAATTTCTATAACATTTATGTACTCTCCATGTTAACCTCCCAAACCAAATATTTCCCCATTTACTTATAGACTCGAATGAGGCTAACCAACTCACCCCTCCTCCATAAAAAACTAGGATTTTTCTCTTAATTTTATTTATTTATCCCTATTATTCATCACTCTCCTCGGAGTGTCATTTTCCCTTTTTTTCTTAATTAAATATTTTTTTCTTAAATAGTAATTATCTTTTTTAGGTAAAATAAAAATATTTGAAGAGCCCCCCTAAAAGTGGGTAATTACTTTAAGGATTAATTCCACCATGGGATTTAAAAAAAAAATCATTAGCTTAATTGGGAATTTGGAAGAATAGTTGTTGGGGAGTAAGGTCATCGCACCTTATCGCATGCCCCCCAACCATAAGAACTATATAATCTACAATTTACTACAATTTAGAGACTTTGCACCTATATTGTGACTCCACATCTCCACTAAGAGTTTATTGATTATGGCCCAAGCCCTTTTGTCAGAAAGTAGAGACTTTTCCTTATTTCCTACACATGCAATAATCCCACACATTTTACAAAGATCAATATCATGTAAGAATAATAATAATATATTTCTTAATATTACTAGTTACCTTCCACGGATATTCATTTTTTTTTGTAAGCTATCCTTAGTCTTTATATTAGCATAGAAATATTGTACAAAAAATTCCATGCTGGTCTACCACTAGGGAAACCAAACCAATAGCAATGCATCAACTTGTCTATGATTTTGTGAAACTTAATACTTTTAAAAATGAAAAACTTAAAATAATAAATCCTAGGATTGTCTGCTATGAAGAATTATAGCTTATGCCTATCATAAAAAAGAATCTTATGAGGTGGGGAAATAACACTCAAACCTCTCAAACTAAACAACATACTAAGTAAAGAAAAAAACATGATAATTTAGGCAATAGGTGGGAGATCTTTAGCCACAGGAACCTGAGGTTGAGGAAAATCCAAGTTGTTCAGGTCCAAACCAAGAAGCTTGTCTGCTAGAAAGTTCATTTTGTGACCCTCCGGTTTTATCTACAATTTCATATCATCCATCTATAGAAAAATATCTCGACGTGTCTCATGCCTTTCGACCAAGAATCGACCCATCAACATCTTGATATGCCAGTAAATGTCTATGGTTTTCAAGTACTAGAATTCTCAAGCTCATGTGGTGCCCGGGTCTGGAATCCAAGAACTAGTGGTGCACACAACTTCATCGTCTAGAATGAAGCACCTAAGAATTCTTATATCTCCCTATGTTAGGTCTATTTCAACCCTGACCTCTGGAGGGGTGTGAATTTGATAAGCTTCGGTTGAATCATCAACTATTGAAACAAGTTGTGGACTTGAATTGCCTCTAGAGCGATGGGAAGAACCACCCTTGGAACGACAAGAAGTACAACTCTGAACCATGGTTGGGGATGGGGAGAAGAAGAAACAAGGGACATCGAGCTAGGGTATATGTATGGTTTCAGAGGGGGGTAAGGGAGAATGATGGTGCAGAGGGAGAAGAGGGAATATGGAGGAGTGAAACATGAGAGGAGGCCTTGGGGGGGAGTTTAAGAAGAGGCCATCTCATCGATGAAATTGAAAACAAATCCCATAATGATCCATTAACAAAGTCGTAAGTATCATAATTTTAGGTGAGGGATCTTCTAGAGTCTGAGACGTGGGAAGGACAAGCCAGGAAATCCAAATGTACTAGAGGAGTGTCATCGGTTTGGATTCGATAGTGGAATGATGTCGAGTGAAGGAGGTCATGTGGAGTGAATTGGTGAAGAGATAATGGTGCATGCAGGGGATTAATGAGGGTGCTCGAGTGGGCTGGCGACGATGGTCATGGGTGACATGTGGTGTCTCTCCTTAGGGAGCAGCCCCATTATTGATCATTTCCCTATCATGCAATACAAGGGCTCCACATATATTCATTATTTGACTTCCAATTTGGAGTTTTCCCAATAGGCATATCCACATGTTTCCTCCCTAGTTAGCCAATGTCCTACACCACTTAAGTCATGTCACAACACATTCATATAGATATAGACTATAAAAACTATAATATCAATGAAATTCAAATGGTTCCATTAATATTTCACGACATTTAATTTGGCTTCCATAACCTTCCTCTTCCTTTAATCAACTTCCACCCAGAAGTCTTATAGATCCTGTCCACTTGACACAACTTACACTTTTTCACAACATAAGTATTCATTTCATGTTCAAGCATATATCAATCATAATTTATATGCTAATCTACTAAAAAATTAAGACTATCAAGTGCATCCTATCAATCAAGTACATTCCACAAGTTACATACATACAACATAAATCAAAACACGGTCACTAAATGCTTCATTCAAAGCTCAAATTGACCTCCTAATCCTTTCTCAAAGAAGAGTTAGGAAAGGAGGGGTATTACATACTTCCCCCTTTGGAACAAAACTTGGCCTCAAGTTTTTATGCAATTCCTAAAGACTCATGCTACATAGATCAAACCACATAATAAGATTCTTAACCATATGTCCATCATTTAATTATCGAAAGAGATACATCCTTGGCCCCATGCCACAACTCTAATTCACATTCTTACTCAAACAAAAATTCATTTAGTCCTTCAACTAAATTTAGAAAACACCCCTTTAAGTTTCCACTTTGTTATTCAACTAGAGAATTATCTTTGAAATCCATAACTGGGATAATTACAACTTACTCTGAAAAGGTTTCTTCAAATTCACCCTTTCCTCTCTAAGAATGTGATTTAACAAGCTATAAAGCAAGCATGAAAGTCACAGTCAAAGCATTCATCCATTGAAATGAGATCATTTGAAAATGTTAATCCTAGCATTAGACTCCTTTTATTCAGCCAAAAAATTGAACATAAACTACTAGCGAGAAAAACAAAACTCTCTACACAAGCAAATGCAGGAATCCTTTCAGCAAAAATGTCAAAGCTCTAAACCCAACAAAAATCCCATTTTGTTTTCTTAGCTACATAGGGAATGGTTTCAAATGATGCATGAAATAAACAATTCTTCTACTTGAAATCCTTAATACAAATCTTTAACAAGAGAATTGAGCATCAATGTGTAAAAATGAAGAAAATATTTAAGCTCTGATACCAATTGTCATATACCCATAAATATAAATACACCATCATCATTAATTTCCAGCTCCATAAAGATTAACCATTGCATGAAAAACATTAAAAACTATATTTTTTAAGCATGCACATATCAAAAAACATTAAATTATATTTCAACGCTCTAAATGTCCATACACTTAAAGATCTTGCCAACATTAGTTAATTGGATTTACAAACAAAGTAAAAGTCAGTTGCAACATCTATTAGTTGCAACTTCCATCCATAAATAAATGGTATTTAGTACTGAATCAAGAAACTACATAACTTCACTACAAAGACTGAACATCATGGTCCATGGATAATGGCTCATAAAAAAAATTCCTTAACACAATGCCCAACATGCCTTATTTCTTATTTCTTATCTAAGACAACATTATGCCATCTGCATCAATGAAGAAATTTAACATCTTAGAAGACATGTAATTAAGAAAAGTAGACAATATGTAATATGGGTATTGTTATGTGATCTAGTATGGGGACAAACAAGACAAATTTTTACACTCAATAGGTCATATAAATTATCATCGTTGCATCAGATTCATAGGTTTGTGCTCAAGGTAAAATAGCTTTGCAAATTTATACATTTGAAGGTTTTCACACATAGTTGTTAAATTCCACTTTTTGTGATCCAGCAATGCATTTTTTCTATGTTTCTTTCTTAGATTTCTATGTCCTGCAAGAAATTGATCTTCTTCCAACGTTATTAACTCATCCAACCATTGTTGTCGTTCAGGAGGATTCTTGGTACCCTTGTATCAGCCCATTAATTCGAAAGTTAATCATGGGCAAAAATGTACTTTGATACACTCCACCACCTATGCCTAATCCTATACATCTATATGGTGCGTCATCCACAAAATCACAAGCATTCCTTTGAATATTGTGTCCATGGCCTAAATCCTTTAGATCTCGGGTGTTATAAATGTGTCTACCTAGCATGTTCCAACAAATCTTGGTAAGATATGTAGCTTCATTCTGATACAACACACTTCTTTAGTAATTTGGGCGCATATCTTGGTTGACGTTTGTTATAACGTATTCTTCCATTTGGCCTTCACATCCTACAAATTTGTGTCATATGAATGGACACTTTTCTATCTCAGTTCATCATTATTTCTCGAGTTCACATATTCCTCCTTGCATCCTATGATGTTGTATATATTCTCGATAATTGAGCTCTATGCATCTTCATTTACGAGCTCAATATATATTTTTCCCTCATTTGGATCTAGTGGTGCAATGACATGCAATGTTTCCATCTCAGAGGACATCTATTGTTGGCACCCAAAGTTTTGGGTTTAGTTTTGTGCACGCACACAAACAAAGTTTTGCACGTTCATTCCATAGTTTTGTGCATGCCTAAGGTAATGTGCGAGGAATGAAAATGAGTGTGTATCAGAACGATTTTTTATAGTGTGTCGTAGGCCTAAAATATCATTGAACGTGCACATGTCCCAGTTTTGATGCACACCAAAAATCAAGAAGATGCACACCAGAAGCAAGAAAAGAATCATCAGAAAATCCTATCGAATCATTACTGCCAGCAACACAAGGGATCATGGATCTAACAAAATATGAGCTGGCAGGGAAGTTAATATTTCCACAATTCCTTAAGGCTACATGGACTGCAGGAAGGTTCCAAAAGCATGCGAAGTAGTTTTTTCAATCGAGCGAGTGGAGCAGAGTGGAAAGAGACAGAGCTCCCGAGTAGAGAAAGTTATAAATGGAAGAAGTGATATCATAAATGGGTCTAGCTAGATGTTTAGAGAATAGATTCATTAATTCCTTAGTATCAAGCTTGCTCTGAGCCTGTTGTAATATTGTAATGCTTTTGAATATAATTTTTTGTATGTTATATGTATGAGTCTTAAGGGAAGGCGCATTGTGTAGTGTTTTGTAATCCAGAGGATCTATATAGAGAAAACATGAAGTTCTATGGTTGTCATATATATTTTTTTTGCGTAATGTATTCCTCTGTTGTGATGGAATAACTCTAGTAATAAATATGTGACAGTTCTGATATATTTTGTGTCTATCATGTATGATTTGAATATGTGTGTATTTTTTTACTTATTATTCCTAACAATTTTTCATATATGAGTCGCATGGATGCCAATCTCGATGGATATTTCT
>ML777360.1:962575-977395 GCA_009831015.1 Picea engelmannii
GTTGGAAGAAATTCCACTTTGGATGATGCACATGGAGCCTGATCGAATGATTGAGTAAATTCATTCGAGGGGGGGGGGGTTGCAAAGACGATGGAAAGTCTAAGAGAAAATGGATCCATCTAGGAGGATCCATAAATTGTTTAGATAAGGTGAGGAATGGAATGGACCTAGAGGAGTAGAGAAGAAAAGAACCGAAAGGTATGCAAGAAGAGTTTAGATAAGAAGAAAAGAGGAAAAGAGAAGTGGAAAAGAGTTAGACAGGGGCATGCGATAAGGGGTCGAGTCCAATATGAAGAGAAAGGGGATCGCACCAGGTAGTAGTGCGGAAGAGTATGTTGTGTCAGAGTGGAGCACATATGAGGATAGGCCCACAAATAGGTGTGGCATAGAGGATACAATGTCCAGTGGGGATACTAGTAGTGATACTAGTAAGGGCCTAGGCGGTGAATTTTTCACCCCTTGGCTGTTGCAGAGTGCCAAAACCTTAGAGGAAGATGAAGCACAGAGAAGTGGTGTGATGATAAGAGAAGAGGATGGCACATAGAGCAGTGGTGTGCATTACATTTTTCAGAGAAGAAGATAACACACACGATGGGAGTGCGTAGATCAGACTAGAAGACAAAGTGCATATTTGTGATGTGCATATAGGATAGGAAGGTAGATTGCAACGTGTTGGTAAGAAAAAAAGAATAAGAAGATGGAGGCTCCCCTAGTGGTGGGGGATGTGAATTAGCAATAATATATGGTCTTGCGTGGATGAAAGTAGGAAACTCTCTGGGTTACCCCACAATAAATTTCAAAACAAGATGGACTTACCTCGCCTTTGCACCACCCCCCTGCACATTTTTAATCAAGAAGAAAAAACAACATATAGTGAAGATATTGGAGTAGAAGAGAGAGAAGAAGAAGATAGAAGAAAAGAGACGAGTGAAGAACAAGGTGAATTCATCAATACTTTGCCCCGAGGAATAGTGGTGTGGAAAAATCAAACCCCTAGTAGCTAGAGAAGAGGAACTAGCTCAAGTTTGAAGATGGCCAATCAGGACAGTAACCTGAGACTACCCGTGTTCCACAAAATAGGTAAGGATGGTGCATAGAAACATTGGTTTACATGTGAAGAAATATGGTCTGTGATGATAATCATAGATGAAGTAGACAAAATCATGCAACTAGAGACCACGTTCAGGGACATATCCTTGACGTGATAAATGAAGTATAAGGCTACTGTGCGAGTAGGATAGGCAAGGTCCGTTATAGCGATTAAGCATGATCTACTTAGGGAGTTCCAAAAACCTAAGTCAGAGTCCCAATGTATCATGGAGATAAAAGAGATCAAGCAAAAGGAAGGTGAGACCATATGGGATTATGACTAGCGGTTGCAAATTTTATTGGATAGGCTGACATTTCAAATACAGGATGTGCAACAAAAGGAATGGTTTATTATGGGGTTACTTCCCCATATCTGATTTCTTCTCACCCAACAGAAGATGAAAAATCAAGTGAAGGCGGTATAAATTTTCATGTGCCTAAGGGCTACCCCAGGAGGGGCAGAGACATCAGTGTGTTTGACACAAGTGCAGTCACAATTAGCCAACCTAACGATGCAATTTTGTGATATGGATAAGACAAAAGTAGTGCACAAGCAAGTATGGTGTACCACCTATTTCTAAAAATGTCATCAAAGAGATGAATGCCTTGTCTTCCCAAATTTTGTGGCAACAGGAACACCTAGTCCATTTCCATATGGGCAGATGGAATGGTGTGAAATATGCAGAAAGTGGGGCCATGTGCCACCCCACTGGACAACCTTGTAGAAGTACCATACGATGACTCACACTCCATTCTGCGAGTTCTATAAATATATCGAGCATGATGTCAATAGATATCGCTCACTCCAGTTAATGCAAGATAATACCCATGATGCATTCTAGGAATAAGAAGAGTAGAAGGGTGGTGAGCGTGATGGTGCAGAAATAGGCGGATACCAAGGAGGTCCTTGAGGTGGATATGGGCAGAGTCACAACCAAAGATATGGCGGAGGGGGATGTATATCCCCCACGTGTTTTAATTGCGGAGAGCTTGGTCATGTATCAATATTTTATACCAAATCATATGTTATTTGTGCATACTTCTATAGTCTTGAGCATGTCACTGAATACCTTCCTGACTTTTGGAAAAAGTGGGAGGAAAAAAATACCAATTGCAACATGGTGCATGTGGATTCGTGCAATAATAAGAAGAAGAATGAGGGGGCTGATGTCTAGGTAGTAACCCAAGGATGAGAAACAACAAGGGAAGACTTCAAGAATGGTGAATTATTAGGTCAAAAGTTAGACGAGAATATAAGGAAGGAACCTCAGTCCCCTCCAAGGTTTGATGTTTCCCACCAAAAAAAACAAATTGACTGATGCATAGAGGGAAATAGATGAAGAAAGAGTGCATGAGGAGCTACATCACATGACTAAGAGGTCATTTGAGGAGGCTCATATATGGGAATAAGTGTAGAGGATGACATAACAATCGTTGGAAGAATATCAGATTCATGAAGAGGTACAACACATGACACAAAGGTCGCTAGAAGAGGCTCATGCACATGAGGAATTGCAACATATGACACAAATATCATTGGAGGAGGATCACATGTGTGAATAAATACAACACGCGATGCAATATTCAATAGAGGAGGCTCACAAATAGATTGTTTTTTTATGCACTGAGCATAAATCATATGAAGAACAACGCCAAGAGGAATTGCAATGCATAGAAGTATTACATGATTTGGGTCGTAAGGAATAATATGATGACCAAGTAAGTTTTTTCTTTCACTTTAGTTTGTGAATGTTGAATGGTCTAGAAGTTGCAAGTAAGTTTAATCAGATGTTATCTACTTGCATGAAAGATCATGGATTTGAGGCTACCATATCTGCTCTCCTACTAGAAAGAGATGTATGTTAGGTCAGTAAGAAAATGTGCACTGGACGCAAATTTAAGATGATAGTAGAGCTTGGTGGCTATGATATGGATGGAATCATGTTAGATATGGGTTTTGATGTGAATATATTTTCGAATAAATCTTGGGAGGTGATGGGTAAACTGAAGTTGGTCTGGTTTCCCATCAAGCTCCACTTGGCCAATCAATACAAGATCTACCCCATAGGTTGTCTTGAGCAGTTGGAAGTGAATATAGAAGGAGTAAAAACAAAGGATGACTTTGAAGTCATAGATATGAAGGATGAATCTAATCCATACCCTGCCTTACTGGGCATTGAATGGGCCTTTGATAATAATGTGGTGTTAACTTGAAGAAGAGGTAGATGTCCTTTGAAAAAGACACCTTGTGTGTGTTCGCACCCCTAGATCCATATAACGATGATCGATATAATGAACCCATGGATGACGATGCACAAAGCTCAGTCATTGAAAAAATTTATAAGATCACAGGACACAAGGAGGATTACATCAACCCCATCATAGATGGAGAGTTAAGTTGCAGAAGTGTCAATTCTTATGACAAATTATACGGATTCCATGGATAGGTCGTAGAATAAGGTCTAGGAAGTTTCCACTCATAGATGCATAAGGATAAAAAAAGAAGTAAGATGGATCAGGTTTGAGTTGTACGATGCCCCACGGTTTGATGGGACATGGCCAATGGATATGTTTCCCATACATATGGAGAAAACCATAACCGTGAAGAAAAAGACTTCAGGCCATAGATGTAGTGGTTTGAGGGACACCTACATGGTGGTGGGTGACACACCGCCCTACTATTCAAAGATGGGTGTAGGAAAATGAGTTTGTAAAGGTTTAGTTCCATCCCATTGTTGATTTCAAACTAGCCAACTGATACAAGGGACTGAGATCCTCAAGAACACATTTCTTTTTGTGAATGTCATTGGAACTCTAAAAATATCCCTCGATCCCAATGGGTACATCGGTTTGTCTACACGATGGAAATGGTCCCTAGAACCTAGTACATTCAGGAGGAACTCAGGAGGCAAAAAATTGAGTGGACCCATATGAGTTCACAGTTTCATTCAACTTTCAACTTCACAGTAGAAGATACGACTCAAAGAGATGCACCATGTTGGATTAAGTATTTTATTTTCCATCAGCAACCAAAAGAAGCCACAACTAGGGTGGTATGTTCATATCATCATCCAATGGAAAAATTGAAAGAAGCAGTAAATTGTTGGAAGATTGATGTTGAAAATATTGTTGACGATGACCCCCATGGCATCAAGATAAAGAGTCAGAAGGAGAGAGCACACTAAAGGGTAAGGAAATATAAATGGTCGCACCAGACTATAATGGCTCGATAAAAACCAAGAAACATAATATTAGTACTAAAGAAGTACCCAAGATGGCCATAATTAGAGATTATTGGGATAAGGAGACAGTCACTCAGATATTTGACCTCCTTAAGGAATATGAGGACTTGTTTCCTTGGATATTTTCTGAGATTAAAGGCATTGCGGGATCATTGGGAGCTATGAAGATTCATCTCAAAATGGATGTTGAACCGGTCAAGAGAAGACCTTATCTCTTAAATCACGAGTATAAGAAAAAGGTGCACAAAGAACTAGATCAAATGTTGGATGCGAGAATTATTGTCCCTGTCGAGGAGACTGAATGGATTTGTTCTATGGTGGTGCAACCCAATAATACTTGCGAGATTCACATCTATGTCAATCTGGGGAGTCTTAATGCAGCCTGCGTCCATGACCCTTTCCAAACACCCTTCACAGATGAGGTGCTCGAAAATGTTGGTGGCTAGGAAGCCTACTCTTTCACAGATGAATTCTTATGATATCATCAAGTTCAAATCGTAGAGGAATATAAGGACAAAATCACCTTTGCGACCAAAAGGGGGTCATTTGCATACACAGTCATGCCCTTTGGATTGAAAAATACCCCTACAGTATTTTCCTGGATAGTGGTCGCAACATTCAAGGAATTTATCCACAAGTTCCTTGAGGTATACTTGGATGATTGGACTATGTTCATCCTATTAAAAGAACACATGCAAACTCTTCGAGTAATGCTCGATCGATGCCTCCAACTACAAATATATTTGAATTTGAAGAAATGCATATTTTGTACACCTTTTGGTATATTGTTGGGCCACGTCATGTACAAGGATGAATTTCTTGTAGACCCAACTAATATTGTCATCATCTTGAATATGGTTCCCCCCACTTCAGTGCGAAAAATGTGTGAAACATTGGGTCATATATGATACTACTGATGGTTCATCCAAAATTATGCCCAGATTGTGGCTCCATTGAAAATGTTGGTGCGAAAGGATATTAAGTATGAGTGGACACAAGAATGTCGACAAGCCTTGTATACTCTCAAATAAAAACTGGTTACTACACTCATTTTGGTGTTTCCTGATTGGTCTAAGTTCTTCGATGTCCAAGTCGATGCTTTTTCTATTGCACTGGGTGTCGTTCTTGCATAGACAGGGGAAGGAAACATCGACCATGTGGTCTATTTTTCTAGCCGCAAATTTTCTGATGCCGAAAAGAATTATACGACAACTGAACGCGAAGGCCTAGCCATGGTATATGCCTTACAAAAGAAAATCTTCAACTCACTGGGGTCGACCTTCAAATTCTTCACTGATCACTCCATGTGCAAGTATTTTCCCAACAAGCCAATGTTGGATGGAATAATTTGTTGTTGGTTGTTTCTTTTTTAATAGTTTGACTTTGAATTTGTCCTTAAGCCTAGGAAACATAACTTTGGCCCAGATCATCTATTACGGATTGAGACGAGGGAAGATGCTACGAGCCTCGATGATGAACTCCTCGATGCACAAATATTTTGGGTTGAATTCATTCTTGATCAATTGGTTGAGATCACAAAATTTATCATGACTAGCTCGGCTCCCTGAGGCTATACCCTGGCATAGCATCGTCAACTAGTGACCCATAGTGTTGATTACCAATATTTTTGACCACTTATATAAGTTGGGCGTAGATGGCATCCTATGTCGGTGTTCTCTAGAACATGAACGAAACCCCATCCAACATGAGGCACATGAAGGAATTTTTGGAGGCCACAATGTGGGTAAGGGTACCATGTGCAAGGTTCTGCATGCAAGGATTTGGTGGCCCTCTCTCTTCACATATGCCAAAGATTATTGCAAACGTTGCAACATATGTCAATGTGTTATAAATCCATGCCGAAGAGATGAGCTTATGTTGTTCCCTATGAATACACTTGAGCCCTTTCATAAATGGGAAATATATTTTGCGAGGCCCATCAATCCCCCCATGCGTCCCACAGGGGAGTGCTGCATCATTACCATGAATGAATACCTCACCAAGTGGGCCGAAAAAATACCAGTCAAATATTGTACTATATATACAACAACGCGCTTCATTTTAAATAATTTCATCACTAGATTCAGATGTCCAAGGGTGATGATGAGTAACCAGGGGTCTTATTTTTTGAATGAAACCATTCAACAACTCACTATGGATTTCATTATCCATCACCAGAAGAGCACCCCTTATCACCCTTAAGAAAATGGTACAGTGGAATATTTTAATAAAATTTTAGAACATGCTCTAACAAAAGTCTGTAACGTGCAGCGTGATGACTTGGATTAGTGCATCCCTGCAATCTTATGGGCTTATCGAACAACATGCAAAAGAATGACAAAGCACACACCATTCAGGTTGGTCTCTGGAAAATAAGTGGTCATGCTACTAGAATTTATTGTTCCTTGCCTCTAGGTCACCCAAACCACCCAGATGACCAATGATCAATCTCTTCATCATATGTTAGATGAGATATTGGAACTAGAAGAAGATTGAATGATGGTCAGTTTCAGTCAAATGGTCGAAAATGAAAGATAGAAGGCATGGCGTGTTGGGTATGTGTTATATTCTTTGCACGAGTAACTGTAGTGTTTGCGTTGCGCCGGGTGTGCAGAGGGGTTTGAGGGGGGTGAAATCCCCCCCGTGTTGGGGTTCAGGGGCAGTGCTCTCGAGAATTTTTTTCCTTGGGAAACATGTCGCATTTTTGGGCGGTTTTTCGACACATGGTTTTTGCCGATGGTTTTCTATTTCCGGTTAAGGAATTAGGTTTGTTGACTAATCTAATTCATTGGGTTATGGTTTTGGATGTCGTTGGCTTGTATATGTATGTTGTATTGTAAACAATGTAACTCAATGAATGAATACAAAATATGTTGGTTTTCTCGGTTTGGGTTTCCAGGGGAAAAATCTCTTTGTAATGTTTGTATTTGCCATTGTATCTTTTATGTTCTTTTACTGAAAATTTCTTTGTAGTAAATATTGTACAAGGTTAAAATCTATAGTTGGTATCAGAGCTTTGTTGGCTTTAGGGGGACGCCTTTGTGGTCAAGGGTTTGGATCAGGACTATGATAAGCCTTGTTACAGTGGGAGATCTATGGTATTGATTTTTCAGGTGAAAAGAAATGGCTATCAATTCGAAAATGGAGATTGAGAAGTTTAATGGGCAAAGTTTTGAGTTGTGGAAGCTCAAGATGGAAGATATGTTGGTAGACAGAGATCAATGGATCATGATAGATCCAAGTACTGAACCTACAGGAAATTCAGCAGATGACTAGAAAAAGTTAAATCAGAAGGAAAAGAGCACAATCCGACTGATTCAGTATTATTGAATGTGTCAGAGGAAGCTATAACCAAGGATTATGGGATAAGTTGGGGAAGTTGTATTAGTCCAAGTCCCTAGTAAATAAACTATTCCTCAAAAATAATCTGTATAACCCGAGGATGAGAGATGGAGACTTGGTGGCAGAGCATTTGAACGCCTTAAATATTATGGAAATTCAATTAGTATCTATTGAGACTAAAATTTCAGATGAAGATAAATGTATCAGTTTACTGTGTTATTTACTAGACTCGTGGGATAGTATGGTTGTGGTCATAGGTAGTAATACAACTGCCTTGAAGTTTGATGAAGTGGTCTCATCATTGTTTTCATAGGAGATGGGACAGAAGAATATGGAAGGACAGAGAACAGACACATTATTTGCAAGAGGACGTTCCCAGGAAAGAAATAGATCTAAGTTCTCAAGTGGGAGATCTAAGTCTAAGGGTAGATCTAAATCTCGCGAAAAGTTTGTAAAGGTATGTTGGAGATATGGAAAATAAGGGCACTACAAGAAGTAGTGTAGATCCAAAGTTGAGAAAAAGAAGGGATCTCAAGAATTTCCTTCTACAGAAGAAAAGACCTACAAGGAAGAAGGAGGGGATGTCTACTTGGATTCTTCAAGAACACATGTAGATCATGAGGAATGGTTGGTTGACTCAGGTGCATCCTTTCATATGACTCCCCACACGGAGTGGTTCTGTGAATATGAAAGGTATGATGGAGGTAATGTTTTCCTAGGTGATGAATCGACAAACAGAATCATAGGTCGAGGAAAAGTCAAGTTGAGGCTCATAGATGGAAGGATTAGAACACTTCCCGGTGTTCTTCACATCCCAGGTTTGGCGAGAAATTTGATTTTTGTAAGAAAAATGGATGATGCAGGGTTAAAAACAATATTTGAAAAGGAAACATGTAGGATGGTTCGAGGAGAACTGGTGTTGTTGAAGGGAGTTCGGTTTGGAACTCTGTATAAGCTGGAAGGAAGCACTATTAGTGATATGTGTAATAGTTCTATTATTATTGATATTGGAGTTGAAGAAGAAAGAAATCCTAAAGTCTATGGAGAAAAGGTTATGTTGTGGCATCAAAGACTGGGGCATATCAGAGAGAAGGGTCTTCGACTACTACACGGTAAAGGTATAGTTGAAGGTATGTCTAACTTCTCTCTGGATTTTGATTTCTATGAACATTGTGTATATGTGAAGCAGAATCGGTTAAGATTCCCTTTTGGTGCAACGAGGGAAGAAGGAATTTTACAGCTAGTTCACAGTGATGTATTTGGACCTGTATTGGTCCCATCATTGGACAAATCTGTGTACTATGTCTCATTTATATATGACTTCTCGAGGAATACTTGTATATATTTCCTCAGGAAGAAATATGAAGTCTTTGACAGGTTTAAAGAGTTTAAGGATCTTGCTGAGAATCAAACAAAGAAAAGAATTAAGGTGTTGAGGACAGATAATGGCGGAGAGTTCTGCGAGAATGAATTTGAAGAATTTTGTAAGAAGTGTGGTATATAAAGGCAGAAGACTACTCCATACACACCTCAACGGAATGGAGTTGCAGAAAGGATGAATAGGACGTTGATGGAAAAAGCAAGGTGCATGCTCAATGGTGTCGAGTTAGGAAAAGAATTTTGGGCAGAGGCAATGGGTATTGCATGTTACCTGGTCAACAAATCACCCTCATCAGTGTTGGATGAAAAGACTCCACAAGAGGTATGGACTGGTAAGAAACCTTCTCTCACACATCTCAAGGTATTTGGTTGTGATGCATATGTTCATGCTCCAAAGGAAAACATGAGTAAGATAGATAAGAAGGATGAAAAGTGTATATTTATTGGATATAAAGATGGTTTCAAAGGTTATAAGTTTTGGAACCCATAAACTAAGAAGGTATTGTATAGCCGAGATGTGGTATTTAGATAAATGAAGGATGTTGTTAAACAGGAATTCCTACCAAGTAAGAAAAAACCAGAGAAAATAGAGTTTGATTTAAAGGATGATGAGTCAGGTTCTATAGAAGAACATGAATCAGAAGAAGAAGATCCTCATACTCCAATATTGAGGAGATAGGTTCGAGAAAGAAGGATACCAGAAAGGTTACTCCATCTGATTTCCGTTCAAATTTTGCTTTGTCTATTAATAATGATGATCCTAGAACTAACAGGGAGGCAGTGGATTTAGAGGATGGAAATCTCTGGAAAAGGGCCATGGAAGAAGAAATGGAATATTTGGATAAGAATGAGGCTTGGGATCTAGTGGAGTTTCCGACTAGAAGAAATCCCATTGGCAGAAAATGGGTATTTAAAAAGAAGCCTAATGCAAAAGGAAAAAATGAGAAATACAAAGCTCGGTTAGTAGAAAAGGGTTATTCCTAGGTTGAGGGAATTGATTTTGGTGAGATTTTTTCTCCTATTGCCAAGTTAACCTCTATAAGATTTTTGTTATTTGTTGCTATTGCATTTGATTTTGAAGTAGAACAGATGGATGTGAAGAAAACATTCCTACATGGGGATCTGGAAGAAGAAATCTATATGAAGCAACCAAGAGGTTATGGTGTGAAGGGAAAGAAGGAGTTGGTATGCCAACTGAAATTTCCCTGTATGGTTTAAAAAAATCGCCAAAGATGTGGTATCAAAAATTTGATACTTATATGTTGGGACTTGGCTTCACAAGAAGCAAAGAGGATCGTTGTGTGTATTTTAAATTAATTGGTAATAATTTGATTTATTTGGTCTTGTATGTGGATGACATGTTGTTGATGGGAAACAACAAGGAGATTATCCAGGATGTGAAAACTTAGTTCTCCTCTAAATTTGACATGAAGAATCTCGGTGCTTAAAATTTCATTTTGGGCATGGAAATTAAAAGAGATCGGAAAAAGAGGAAACTCTGGTTAAATCAGAGAAAATATGTCGAGACAATATTGTGCAGAGGTTTAATATGCAGGAATGTAAACCGGTCAAGGTTCTTATTCAAGTTGGTGTAAAGTTATATGCGGATCAGTGTCCCAAGACACAGGAAGAGGAGGAGGACATGTCTCATGTTCCATATGCCAGTTCAGTTGGAATTTTGATGTATGCAATGTTATGTACTAGACTGGACATTGAACATGCAGTGGAAATTTTGAGCAGGTATATGTCAAAACCAGGGAAGGAGCACTGAACAATAGTAAAAAGGGTTTTTAGGTATTTGTGTGGCACTGCTAGCTATGGATTGTGCTACCAAGGAAGACCGAGATTGGACAGAGTGGTGGATATACATGGATTTTTGGATGCATATTGGGTTGGAGATCTGGATCATAGGATATCTACAAGTGGGTATGTGTTTAACTTGTTTGGAGGAGTAATAAGTTGGATGAGAAAAAGACAGGTTGTAGTGGCACTTTCAACTATAGAAGTTGAATACATGGTAGCCACTCGTGCAAGTAAGGAAGCAATATGGTTACAAAAATTGTGTTCAGATATTGGCTTAGTACAACAAGCTGTAAGGATAGATTATGAAAGCCAAAGTGAAATTTTTCTAGCGAAGAACTCGGATTATCATTCAAAGACAAAGCATATTGATATTCAATATCACTTTTTGAGAGACATGGTTGAAGAAAATAAAGTATTGTTGATGAAGGTGGACACTTTGAAGAATGTTGCAGATTCATTAATAAAATCTGTGAGCACTGAGAATTTCTCATGGTGTAGAGGATCCATGGGCATTGTTGCCCTAGATTATTGACTATGTAAACATGTAACCCCATGTATGCAAAGAAAACAACAAGTGGGAGAATGTTGGGTATGTGTTATATTCTTTGCACGAGTAGTAGTGTATGTGTTTCTTCGGGTGCATAGGGGGTGAAATCCCCTCGTGCGGGGGTTTGGGGGCAACACCCTTGAGAATTTTTTTTCCTTGAAAAACGTATCGCATTTTTGGGTGGTTTTTCGGCACATGGTTTTTGCCGATGATTTTCTATTTTTGGTTAAGGAATTAGGGTTGTAGACTAAGCGAGTTCATTGGGTTAGGGTTTTGGATGGAACTGGATCCTATACGTATATTGTATTGTAAACAATATAACAAAATGAATGAATATATAATATGTTGGTTTTCCCGGTTTGGGTTTCCAGGGGAAAAATCTATGTGTAATGTTTGTATTTTCCATTGTATATTTTATGTTCTTATAATGAAAATTTGTTTGCAGTAAATATTGTACAAGGTTAAAATCTACATGGCATGACCATAACATACGCCAAAAATTTCTCCATCCTAGCTCTTTTGTATTATTATATGAGAAAAAATATTTACACCATCCTAGAAAGCTCCACATGCACTGATTGGGTCCTTTCTGAATAGTCTACATTAGTGAAGCAGGTGCCTCCAAGATGGAAACCCTACAAGGATAACCATTCAAGGGACTCATTAATAGCAACAAGTTCAAGCTATACTATGGCTCGCAAGGGTTAGTCATTGTTTAAACTCTTGGTATAAGTTTTGAATATGGATAGAATAGGTTTGGTGTAGGTTTTCCAATAGGTAGCACATCTCATAGTCGACATAGTTTCCCTTTTGGACAACACAAAATTCACACCAATCACGTAGGTGGACTCGATTGATTGACAATTTATGCAACTTTTCCATATTTCCAAATCAGGTTGATGCTTTGGCATAGATTAAGGTCTGGATCTGCTCTGACAATTCGCGCAGTTTTCGGAAGAGTTTCCAGGTGATTCAGTCATTGAAAGGGAAAGTAATCCCATTTGGGAAATTGACACATGCCACAAGTACACGGTCAGTTATACCACCACATTCTCCAACATGCATCCCCAATACAATAGATATGTAATATCGATATCCCCATGAGTCACATTTCACCACCAGTTACTACTTGTACTCCAAGTTATCCCCCCCGTCAAATATTTATTTCTCTCCTTTGTCATATTCCCCACCCTCTACCCTCTACATATATAATCCCCCCGACATTATAGCTGAAGTAATTATCCATGCCCCATTCACTATCACCTCCATTTGTGACTTCCTTCATAATCTCGTTATTATTTCCCCCAATTCTCTTACTGTTAGCACTATGAATCACCCTCCAACTGCAAGAGGATAAGCCCAATACCCATCAAAATAAAGGTAAAATGGATAAAATTTGTTTTGAGAGGGTGGCTCAGTGAGACTGTAAGGAGAGGAGAAGATAATGGATATCATCGCAGATCAGTTCGAGACCATTGGGCTATGGAGTTATAAGCATAGTGAATAAGGAAGGAATTTAAACTGCCTATTAAAAAAAAGGATTTATGTGGTGATGAGAAGAGAGAAGACATAATATGTTTGAGTGATGAACCATGAAAAATGGGCAAGATAATAGTAGATCCTCTAATGCCTTAAGAATCCATAGATCAGAGAGATGCTACATCCAAACAAGAACAAAATAGAAAATGTCTATCAAACCATGAAATATGGGAAAGATAAAAACAAATCCTCCATCACCTCAGGAATCCATAAATCAGAGAGATTACGTTCATACAAGAAGGAAAACAAAAAGGTTTGAGTGATGAATGATGAACATGGGAAAGATAACAACAGATCCTCCACTGCCTCAGGAATCCATGAATCACAACTACTACATTTAGACGATAAGGAAAACATGAAATATTTGATGAACCATGAAATATGGGCATGATAGAAACAGACCCTCCATCGCCTCAAGAATCCATAAATCAGAGAGATTACGTTCAGACAAGAAGGAAAATAGAAGCAACGCATAAACATAAACTAAGAAGATAGTCTGATAAAAATGATTCAAAGGAATATTCAATAACATATATTTACAATATGAGCCCTTAGGCTTCCAAAATGAAACATACAGAGCACTGCTCTGAAAACACTCTCGGTGCTCCAGCCTCTAACCCCCCCCCCCTTTTACAAAATAATGAACTGATCAATTTATACTCAGATCATTCCACAACTCCCAGGAGTTTGATTTGGCCATTCCATTCAAAGCCTTACGTCTCCACCTTCTTCTATCAGAATGTGCATGTCTCCTCCTGTCAACTACAAACTCAGCTCAACATGGGCCTGCAGGAAAAATCGCCCATCGTGTTACCTCGAGCAGACAACTCTATCTCCATGGCCAGATCCTCCACGCATTCTATTTATGGAGTGAGTCGAGGTTTCAACCACCACTCCTTTTTCATTAACTGATCTCTCATCGGGGTCAGGATGAGGCTTAACGCCTAAGGGGCTTCCATGCACTGCTCTTGGATTGACCCTGACTCCTGCTGCGAAGATAAATGTCTCACAAATACTTCGGGAATTCGGGCTTCGGGCCTCCTTGGTGCGCAACTCTTACAATCCTCTGAAGTGTCAAAATTCCTAAATGAGAGATCTGGTGACACGTGGCCTCTTGTTTGGATGGCTCATATTTACTTCGGGACTTCGCCTCCTTTGTCTAATCGTTAATCCTTGCGCTTCTTTGAAATCTTGATCACCCGAAAGTCGTTGATCCGAAACGTATACGGGATCTCCATCGTTGAAAATTTAACCCAACCACTTCTTGTATTTCAGCCCCAAAATAGATTGTTCTGAATGTTGCGCTTGTGCCTATGTATGTTTCTTACGCAAGAAAAATATTTGTACAACTGTTACGACCCTTGACAACTTTATGTGATAACATTTGGCTCCACAGGGGATGGAAAGATCTTTGCGAGCTGCCAAGAACAAGTAGTTCCAGTTCCTTAGTTGATGGGTTATGGAGTCATTCTCTGAAACATCATACTAAAGAAAACAGGCCGACACATACACTATTCTAAAAATGAAAGCAAACACACCTGCTCCTCAGGGAGCTTATTTATGTACAAAACCTAAGTTAACTGACTTTTACAAAATGCTAGGTGAAAGAAAACTTCCACCATAACCATTCAAACTGTTTGATAACTGAATCCTTCGCTTCACTGCAAATGATCCATAAAAGACAAGGAAAGTGTGACAGGTGACTAATTTCATTCTTATGATCACCCATATTACCTTCAAATGTTGATAAAAATATCAAGCCTGCATGCTCCAAAGAATTTGAAAAGTGTAACTTTATGTACTCATCGACAGGGTCATGAAACTGAAGGAAACACATGATTAACTTATGAAAGGTTACCACTATTTCAAAGCTGCTGA
>ML777360.1:977495-997749 GCA_009831015.1 Picea engelmannii
AGGCTTCTAAGGAGCCCCGAGAGGAGGATACATAAGAGGAAGAGGTAGAGGATATGTGGGAAGTAGACCTCCTACCTGTTTCAATTATGGTGAGATAGGCCACTTGTTGTGGTTTTGTACCAAGCCTCACGCGATGTGTGTGCACTGCCATAATGCAGAGAATGTCATAGAGGATTTCCTAGAGATAGTGAAAAAATGGGAAAAGAGAAGGGGGTGTTGTAACATGGTGACAACCAAGTCGCACGAGGAGAAGAAAATGAGGGACCCAACAAATGTACAGGTGGTAATCTGAGGTATCTGTACGGGAACCGAATTGAACCAAGGAGAAGGTTTAGGGAAGAATATAGAATGAAAAATAAGAAAAATAGTGAAAACACCTCCTAAGTTTGACGTTGCACAAGAGAAGTAGTTCTTGTGTGACACACAGAGGGTGTAGTAAGACGAATATGTGGGTGAAGAATTGCAACGCATGGAACAAAGGGAAATGGAAGAGGAATGCATACACAAACTTTTGCGATGCATGGAGTGGGAGGAAACACAACATAACAATTACCGCAAGACTAACTTAGAAAACTAGGTAAGTGACTTGTTTCATTGTTGTCTTAAGGTGTTGGGTGATCCTACTGTTACCAAGAAATTGACCCATATGTTGACAAGATGTATGGAGGAAGGGGAGATTGATATTGTTATTTCTTCCCTGTTACTAGAATGAGATGTGCTCCATGTTAGCAGGAGGAAGCACACAGGGAGATAATTTAAGAAGACATGTGAGCTAGGGAGTTACAAGATGGATGGTGTCATGTTGGACTTGGGATCCATCATGAACATATTACCAAAGAAATCACAGGAGTTTATGGGAAAACCAAATTTGTTGTGGTCCTCCGTTCAACGTAGGATTCTCAACCAATGCATAATTTATCCCATTGGCAGGTTGGAGCAAGTGGAAATGAACATCGAAGGGGTGAAAAATAAAGTAGACTTTAAAGTGATCGAGATTATGGATGACTCGGACTCCTATCCATCACTACTTGGGATTGACTGTGCATTTGACAAGAATGTTGTACTAAATCTAAAGAAATGATAAATGTTTGACATTTAGATCCACGCTTGTGCACGTTCTTCTTAATGCTAGAGAGTTTAGACCTAGGGTTAGTCCATAGTTTTCCAACAAAAACCCTAGAGCAACGACATATCAATCCTCATCCAAGGCCGAGGAAGGTCTCACCCGAGTTGCAGAGAGGATCATAGAGAGCATAAGTTTTTTTGATATGGATGAAAGTTAAACACACGAAGATCCATTAGGATTGGCATCCATGTGAGTCATATCTAACAAATTATTAGGACTAATAAGTAAAACAATAGACGCACATATTCAACTCATACATGATAAACACAACATAGATCAAAATTGTCGCATGTTTATTACTAGAGTTATTCCATCACAACAAAAGCATACATTACTCAGAACTGATATATATGACAGACATATAACTTCGTATCTTCTCTATATAGATCCTCAGGATTACAAGACACTGTGCAATATGCCTTCCCTCAAGACTTAGACATATAACAAACACAAAAGTATATTCAAAAGAATTACAATATTATAATAGGCTCAAAGAGAGCTCAATACTAAGGACTCAATGAATCTCTTATGTAAACATTTAGCTAGCCCAATTTCAGATATCACTGCTCCCATTTATAACTTTCTCTACTTGGGAGCTATGTCTCTTTCCACTCTGCTCCACTTGCTTGACTAACAAAACTACTTCTCATGCTTTTGGCACCTACCTACAGTCTATGTAGTCTTCAGGGATCGGAGAAATATTAACTTCCCTTCTAGCTCATCTTTTTTCAACTCCATGATTCTTTATGTTGTTGCTAGTAATCATTCAAGAGGATTTCCCGATGATTATTTTCTTTCTTCCGGCATGCGTCTTCTTGATTTCTGGTGTGCATCAAAACTAGAACGACGCACGTTCAATAATATTTTAGGCTTGTTGTGCACTGTCAAAATCTAAACTCGCATGCACTCTTTGTCATTCCTCACACATTACCTTAGGCACATGCAAAAATATGGAATGAGCATGCAAAACTTCGTTTGTACATGTGCACAAAACTAAACCCAAAACTTTGGGTGTCGACAGCCCCCACCACTATTAATTGGCTTGTGTTTGAGCCAAATGCTACAAGTTCTAAAGATTGATAGTTTGAGTAAGATAAAATCATTGTTCTACAAAACAAGTTGTGCTTACGACCGGGCCAGAGTAAGAGAAAATCATTTATGCAGGCTATAGTTGCAACCTGACTCAGGTCCTAGAATGAATCAAGTAATTCGCATGGTGAAAGATGGAGTTGGAGTGCATGCGACCATATTCTTTCCCCGGAACCTTCGGTGGTGTCTATGGAGGTGAATAAGGGATGTGCTTAAATCCCACCAACAAACACCAACCACTAAAGAGAAGAGAGTTTTTATCAAGAGAAAGTATCATTCTTTGTTTGTATTTTTGTTCTAGAAGGACCAGATTGATCTAACTTCCTCGACCTTTCTACTATGGGAGGGTTGAGGATCCATCGCAATATGTGAGAGTAGGGCGAGCAACCATGAGAATTGATATATGTATTGACCCTCGGCTTGATTTTGTGGGATCCAGAACCATGACGATGGATAGGAGGAGGGCACCTGGCGAGCCATTGAGTAGGGTCCCTTCCTATCAGTGAAGGGGATGATGCATGGTTGTTCGCTCAACTGTGTGTTGAGATAACTGGTGAACAACAACGAGTACAAAAAATGATTTGGAGAACTGCGGTGTACTAAGATGATACTTTCTAGGAAAGAAGGGGGAGCGATCTCTACCAAGCAGTTGGTGACACACTAGAAATATTCATGAAAACGGAAGTGTAGGATCTTGTGTTTCTCAACCGAACTGGAAAAACTAGAGTATGGATAGTGTAGGGAAATAAAAATTTAGAATGGTAAGTGTTATCACATAAAGTTTTCAAGGGTCGCAACAGTTGTCCAAATATTTTTCTTGCTCAAGAAACAGATGTAGGCACAAGCGCAAAATTCAGAATAGTCTATTTTGGGGCTAAAATAAAATCAGTGGTCGGGTTAAATTTTCAATGACGGAGATCTCGTATACGTTTCGAATCAGCGGCTTTTGGGTGATTGGGATTTCAAAGAAGTGCAAGGATTAACAATTAGACAAAGGAGTCGAAGTCCTAAAGTAAATCTGAGCCATCCAAACAAGAGGCCACGCGTCACAAAATCTCTCATTTCGGACTTTCGACACTTCGGAGGATTGTAATAGTTGTGCATCAATGAGGCCCGAAGCCCGAACTCCGGAAGTGTTTGTGAGCCATTGATATTTGTAGCAGGAGCTAAGGTCAATCCAAGAGCAGTGCGTGGAAGCCCCCTAAGCATTAAGCCTCATCCCGATGTCGATGAGAGATCAGTTAATGAAAAAGGAGTGGTGGTTGAAACCTCGACTCACTCCATAAATAGAAGGCGTGGAGGATCTGTCCGTGGAGACAGAGTTGTCAGCCCGAGGTACCACGGTGGGCAATTTTTCCTGCAGGCCCATGCTGAGCTGAGTTTGCAGCTGACGGGAGGATACACGCACAGTCTGAAAGAAAAAGGTGCAGACGTAAGGATTTGAGTGGAATGGCCAGATCACACTCCTGGGAGTTGTGGATTGATCTGCGTATAAATCGATCAATTCATTATTTTCTAAAACGGGGGGGGGTTCAGATGCTGGAGAGACGAGAGTGTTTTCGAAGCAGTGCTCTGTATGTTTCATTTTGGAAGCCCGAGGGCTCGAATTGTAAACATATGTTATTGAAGATTCCTTTGACTCGTTTTTATCATATTGTCTTCTTAGTTTATACGCTTCTTCTATTTTCCTTCTTGTCTGAACATAATCTCTTCGATTTATGGATTCCTGAGGCGATATAGGATCTATTGTTGTCATGCCCACATTTCATGGTTCATCAGATATTTCATGTTTTCCTTATCGTCTGAATGTAGTAGTTTTGATTCATGGATTCCTAAGGTCGTGGAGGATCTGCTGTTATCTTTCCCATGTTCATCGTTCATCACTCAAACCTTTTTGTTTTCCTTCTTGTCTGAACATAATCTCTCTGATTTATGGATTTCTGAGGCGATGGAGGATCTTTTGTTATCTTTCCCATCTTTCATGGTTCGAAAGACATTTTTTGTTTTCTTCTTGTCTAGATGTAGCATCTCTCTGATCTATGGATTCTTGAGGAGGTACAAGATCTGTTGTTATCTTGCCCATTTTTCATGGTTCATCACTCAAACATCTTCTGTCTTCTCTCTTCTCATCACCACATAAATCCTTTTGTCTGATAGGTGGTTTAAATTCCTTCCTTATTCACCATGCTTATGACTCCATAGCCCAATGGTCCTGAACTGATTTGCGGTGATACCTATTCTTTTCTCCTCTCCTTACAGTCTCGCTGAGCGACCCTCTCAAAACAATTTTTATCCATTTTACCTTTATTTTGATGTGTACTGGGCTTATCCTCTTGTAGTTGGAGGGTGATTCCTAGTGCTAAAATAAATGGCATCGTTGTCGGGGACGGATTTGAGCAGATTGAAGAGCTCTCTGGGAAGAACGACATAGATCCTACTCTTGATGGTAGACAAGAGAGGGATACATAAATTGATTGTAATCATCTACCTGGCAACTCCACATCAGAGACTCCACTGGGGAGGATCCTATTGACAGAAAGATGAAGGGAATGACTAGGTATCATATTATGAGCTTTCTTTGTGAACTTTTGTTGTTCTTTATCAACTCATTTTTGTTTTTGCCTTCACATATAAAGAGGATCATATTTTTCTTTGTTTATTCGGTTGATCACCATCCTTCCTTTATATATCCATCATTGGAAGAAGCATACCTACTTTCTTCCTATATTGTAGATGTTGATATTATATCCTTAGCTCAGCTTACTCATAAAGATGAGCTTCATATTGAAACCCCTCTTGAACTCAATCACCCTTGCAGGCTTGGGGAGGTTGAAATGGATCCACAACCTCCTCAAATCTCATCACATCCCGTTGTTACTATTGAGCCTTGCCATCAGTGTGTTAAGCCTCATATTCAGCCCACTAGTTTTCAAACTAGAATCAAAGAAAAGTTGTTTAAACCTTTAAAGATTCCATATCATCCTCATCCTTATCCTCTTGATTTATTTAAGTACTTTCCTCATTTTTCTGGAGAGGACCATGTTACAACTGAGAGGCATGTAGAGGCTTTCGAGAATTTTATTGATTAGTTTGAGATAGCTCATGAGGATGTTACCATGAGGTTTTTTTCCAAATCCTCGTTAGGATATGTTGTTGTATGGTTTAAGGGTTTGGGAGCTGACTCCATTGGTTCTTGGGTTGAGCTATACAATGCTCTTTTAAAGTGGTGGGGTGAGAACAAGTCCCTTGATCAGTACTGGGATGGTTTTAATGCCTTGAGGAGAGGGGAAGAGGAAGCCTTGGTTGTCTTCAACATGAGGTTTTACAGAGCTTATCATAGTATGCTTGTAGAGATAAGAATCACAAAGACTATTTCCATGGTGTACTATGTCATGGCTCAACATTCAGAGCTTGTCCTTCTCCTGAGAGAAAGGAAATATACATATTTATCACAGTTATTCATGGATGCTGAGGAAGTATAGGAGAACCTCCGAGCTTGTGGAAGGATTCAAAGTTAGTATCATCTCAACTCTAAACGTAAGGCAGTTTTTGCCTGTTGTCCCTATGAAGAAAAGACTATGGATAATTTTGTCTTTGACGCAGGTATCCATGAGAAACCCTATCTTGATGAAAATCATGTGTATAAACAGTTAGAAGCAACAGTTACTACTGTTCTTGAAATGGATATTTTTAACAGTTATATTCTTGATGAAATTATTGTTTTAAAGGTTGATCATAGACATGAAAGGAAACCCATTTTTGATGGATATTCTAGTGATGATGAGCAACAAGATTATCTTATATTTTATCACTATGAAGACAATAAGGGTGATACAAAAGTGGGACTTTTCATAGAAGACACAACCCGAGAGTTTGACCAGTAGCAACCCTTAGTTGAGGCACGTGAAGAGATCGTTTATACATAGCCAGAAGTATATCAACAGTCTCCAGTGGATCAACAACCTGCTACATCTAGCCTTCTTCCACTTTTACCTATAGTTCACAGCAAGTAGCTTTTTGACCCACAGATGCATGTGGCTGTCATTCAATCAAGTGTTTCTGTAGAGGACATCAAGCCAACTGTCAGCAGCTTTGAAATAGTGGTAACCTTTCATAAGTTAATCATGTGTTTCCTTCAGTTTCATGACCCTGTCGATGAGTACATAAAGTTACACTTTTCAAATTCTTTGGAGCATGCAGGCTTGATATTTTTATCAACATTTGAAGGTAATATGGGTGATCATAAGAATGAAATTAGTCACCTGTCACACTTTCCTTGTCTTTTATGGATCATTTGCAGTGAAGCGAAGGATTCAGTTATCAAACAGTTTGAATGGTTATGGTGGAAGTTTTCTTTCACCTAGCATTTTGTAAAAGTCAGTTAACTTAGGTTTTGTACATAAATAAGCTCCCTGAGGAGCAGGTGTGTTTGCTTTCATTTTTAGAATAGTGTATGTGTCGGCCTGTTTTCTTTAGTATGATGTTTCAGAGAATGACTCCATAACCCATCAACTAAGGAACTGGAACTACTTGTTCTTGGCAGCTCGCAAAGATCTTTCCATCCCCTGTGGAGCCAAATGTTATCACATAAAGTTGTCAAGGGTCGTAACAGTTGTACAAATATTTTTCTTGCGTAAGAAACATACATAGGCACAAGCGCAACATTCAGAACAATCTATTTTGGGGCTGAAATACAAGAAGTGGTTGGGTTAAATTTTCAACGATGGAGATCCCGTATACGTTTCGGATCAACGACTTTCGGGTGATCAAGATTTCAAAGAAGCGCAAGGATTAACGATTAGACAAAGGAGGCGAAGTCCCGAAGTAAATATGAGCCATCCAAACAAGAGGCCACGTGTCACCAGATCTCTCATTTAGGAATTTTGACACTTCAGAGGATTGTAAGAGTTGCGCACCAAGGAGGCCCGAAGCCCGAATTCCCGAAGTATTTGTGAGACATTTATCTTCGCAGCAGGAGTCAGGGTCAATCCAAGAGCAGTGCATGGAAGCCCCTTAGGCGTTAAGCCTCATCCTGACCCCGATGAGAGATCAGTTAATGAAAAAGGAGTGGTGGTTGAAACCTCGACTCACTCCATAAATAGAATGCGTGGAGGATCTGGCCATGGAGATAGAGTTGTCTGCTCGAGGTAACACGATGGGCGATTTTTCCTGCAGGCCCATGTTGAGCTGAGTTTGTAGTTGACAGGAGGAGACATGCACATTCTGATAGAAGAAGGTGGAGACGTAAGGCTTTGAATGGAATGGCCAAATCAAACTCCTGGGAGTTGTGGAATGATCTGAGTATAAATTGATCAGTTCATTATTTTGTAAAAGGGGGGGGGGGTTAGAGGCTGGAGCACCGAGAGTGTTTTCAGAGCAGTGCTCTGTATGTTTCATTTTGGAAGCCTAAGGGCTCATATTGTAAATATATGTTATTGAATATTCCTTTGAATCATTTTTATCAGACTATCTTCTTAGTTTATGTTTATGCGTTGCTTCTATTTTCCTTCTTGTCTGAACGTAATCTCTCTGATTTATGGATTCTTGAGGCGATGGAGGGTCTGTTTCTATCATGCCCATATTTCATGGTTCATCAAATATTTCATGTTTTCCTTATCGTCTAAATGTAGTAGTTGTGATTCATGGATTCCTGAGGCAGTGGAGGATCTGTTGTTATCTTTCCCATGTTCATCATTCATCACTCAAACCTTTTTGTTTTCCTTCTTGTATGAACGTAATCTCTCTGATTTATGGATTCCTGAGGTGATGGAGGATTTGTTTTTATCTTTCCCATATTTCATGGTTTGATAGACATTTTCTATTTTGTTCTTGTTTGGATGTAGCATCTCTCTGATCTATGGATTCTTAAGGCATTAGAGGATCTACTATTATCTTGCCCATTTTTCATGGTTCATCACTCAAACATATTATGTCTTCTCTCTTCTCATCACCACATAAATCCTTTTTTTTAATAGGCAGTTTAAATTCCTTCCTTATTCACTATGCTTATAACTCCATAGCCCAATGGTCTCGAACTGATCTGCGATGATATCCATTATCTTCTCCTCTCCTTACAGTCTCACTGAGCCACCCTCTCAAAACAAATTTTATCCATTTTACCTTTATTTTGATGGGTATTGGGCTTATCCTCTTGCAGTTGGAGGGTGATTCATAGTGCTAACAGTAAGAGAATTGGGGGAAATAATAACGAGATTATGAAGGAAGTCACAAATGGAGGTGATAGTGAATGGGGCATGGATAATTACTTCAGCTATAATGTCGGGGGGATTATATATGTAGAGGGTAGAGGGTGGGGAATATGACAAAGGAGAGAAATAAATATTTGACGGGGGGGATAACTTGGAGTACAAGTAGTAACTGGTGGTGAAATGTGACTCATGGGGATATCGATATTACATATCTATTGTATTGGGGATGCATGTTGGAGAATGTGGTGGTATAACTGACCGTGTACTTGTGGCATGTGTCAATTTCCCAAATGGGATTACTTTCCCTTTCAATGACTGAATCACCTGGAAACTCTTCCGAAAACTGCGCGAATTGTCAGAGCAGATCCAGACCTTAATCTATGCCAAAGCATCAACCTGATTTGGAAATATGGAAAAGTTGCATAAATTGTCAATCAATCGAGTCCACCTACGTGATTGGTGTGAATTTTGTGTTGTCCAAAAGGGAAACTATGTCGACTATGAGATGTGCTACCTATTGGAAAACCTACACCAAACCTATTCTATCCATATTCAAAACTTATACCAAGAGTTTAAACAATGACTAACCCTTGCGAGCCATAGTATAGCTTGAACTTGTTGCTATTAATGAGTCCCTTGAATGGTTATCCTTGTAGGGTTTCCATCTTGGAGGCACCTGCTTCACTAATGTAGACTATTCAGAAAGGACCCAATCAGTGCATGTGGAGCTTTCTAGGATGGTGTAAATATTTTTTCTCATATAATAATACAAAAGAGCTAGGATGGAGAAATTTTTGGCGTATGTTATGGTCATGCCATGTAGATTTTAACCTTGTACAATATTTACTGCAAACAAATTTTCATTATAAGAACATAAAATATACAATGGAAAATACAAACATTACACATAGATTTTTCCCCTGGAAACCCAAACCGGGAAAACCAACATATTATATATTCATTCATTTTGTTATATTGTTTACAATACAATATACGTATAGGATCCAGTTCCATCCAAAACCCTAACCCAATGAACTCGCTTAGTCTACAACCCTAATTCCTTAACCAAAAATAGAAAATCATCGGCAAAAACCATGTGCCGAAAAACCACCCAAAAATGCGATACGTTTTTCAAGGAAAAAAAATTCTCAAGGGTGTTGCCCCCAAACCCCCGCACGAGGGGATTTCACCCCCTATGCACCCGAAGAAACACATACACTACTACTCGTGCAAAGAATATAACACATACCCAACATTCTCCCACTTGTTGTTTTCTTTGCATACATGGGGTTACATGTTTACATAGTCAATAATCTAGGGCAACAATGCCCATGGATCCTCTACACCATGAGAAATTCTCAGTGCTCACAGATTTTATTAATGAATCTGCAACATTCTTCAAAGTGTCCACCTTCATCAACAATACTTTATTTTCTTCAACCATGTCTCTCAAAAAGTGATATTGAATATCAATATGCTTTGTCTTTGAATGATAATCCGAGTTCTTCGCTAGAAAAATTTCACTTTGGCTTTCATAATCTATCCTTACAGCTTGTTGTACTAAGCCAATATCTGAACACAATTTTTGTAACCATATTGCTTCCTTACTTGCACGAGTGGCTACCATGTATTCAACTTCTATAGTTGAAAGTGCCACTACAACCTGTCTTTTTCTCATCCAACTTATTACTCCTCCAAACAAGTTAAACACATACCCACTTGTAGATATCCTATGATCCAGATCTCCAACCCAATATGCATCCAAAAATCCATGTATATCCACCACTCTGTCCAATCTCGGTCTTCCTTGGTAGCACAATCCATAGCTAGCAGTGCCACACAAATACCTAAAAACCCTTTTTACTATTGTTCAGTGCTCCTTCCCTGGTTTTGACATATACCTGCTCAAAATTTCCACTGCATGTTCAATGTCCAGTCTAGTACATAACATTGCATACATCAAAATTCCAACTGAACTGGCATATGGAACATGAGACATGTCCTCCTCCTCTTCCTGTGTCTTGGGACACTGATCCGCATATAACTTTACACCAACTTGAATAAGAACCTTGACCGGTTTACATTCCTGCATATTAAACCTCTGCACAATATTGTCTCGACATATTTTCTCTGATTTAACCAGAGTTTCCTCTTTTTCCGATCTCTTTTAATTTCCATGCCCAAAATGAAATTTTAAGCACCGAGATTCTTCATGTCAAATTTAGAGGAGAACTAAGTTTTCACATCCTGGATAATCTCCTTGTTGTTTCCCATCAACAACATGTCATCCACATACAAGACCAAATAAATCAAATTATTACCAATTAATTTAAAATACACACAACGATCCTCTTTGCTTCTTGTGAAGCCAAGTCCCAACATATAAGTATCAAATTTTTGATACCACATCTTTGGCGATTTTTTTAAACCATACAGGGAAATTTCAGTTGGCATACCAACTCCTTCTTTCCCTTCACACCATAACCTCTTGGTTGCTTCATATAGATTTCTTCTTCCAGATCCCCATGTAGGAATGTTTTCTTCACATCCATCTGTTCTACTTCAAAATCAAATGCAATAGCAACAAATAACAAAAATCTTATAGAGGTTAACTTGGCAATAGGAGAAAAAATCTCACCAAAATCAATTCCCTCAACCTAGGAATAACCCTTTTCTACTAACCGAGCTTTGTATTTCTCATTTTTTCCTTTTGCATTAGGCTTCTTTTTAAATACCCATTTTCTGCCAATGGGATTTCTTCTAGTCGGAAACTCCACTAGATCCCAAGCCTCATTCTTATCCAAATATTCCATTTCTTCTTCCATGGCCCTTTTCCAGAGATTTCCATCCTCTAAATCCACTGCCTCCCTGTTAGTTCTAGGATCATCATTATTAATAGACAAAGCAAAATTTGAACGGAAATCAGATGGAGTAACCTTTCTGGTATCCTTCTTTCTCGAACCTATCTCCTCAATATTGGAGTATGAGGATCTTCTTCTTCTGATTCATGTTCTTCTATAGAACCTGACTCATCATCCTTTAAATCAAACTCTATTTTCTCTGGTTTTTTCTTACTTGGTAGGAATTCCTGTTTAACAACATCCTTCATTTATCTAAATACCACATCTCGGCTATACAATACCTTCTTAGTTTATGGGTTCCAAAACTTATAACCTTTGAAACCATCTTTATATCCAATAAATATACACTTTTCATCCTTCTTATCTATCTTACTCATGTTTTCCTTTGGAGCATGAACATATGCATCACAACCAAATACCTTGAGATGTGTGAGAGAAGGTTTCTTACCAGTCCATACCTCTTGTGGAGTCTTTTCATCCAACACTGATGAGGGTGATTTGTTGACCAGGTAACATGCAATACCCATTGCCTCTGCCCAAAATTCTTTTCCTAACTCGACACCATTGAGCATGCACCTTGCTTTTTCCATCAACGTCCTATTCATCCTTTCTGCAACTCCATTCCGTTGAGGTGTGTATGGAGTAGTCTTCTGCCTTTATATACCACACTTCTTACAAAATTCTTCAAATTCATTCTCGCAGAACTCTCCGCCATTATCTGTCCTCAACACCTTAATTCTTTTCTTTGTTTGATTCTCAGCAAGATCCTTAAACTCTTTAAACCTGTCAAAGACTTCATATTTCTTCCTGAGGAAATATATACAAGTATTCCTCGAGAAGTCATATATAAATGAGACATAGTACACAGATTTGTCCAATGATGGGACCAATACAGGTCCAAATACATCACTGTGAACTAGCTGTAAAATTCCTTCTTCCCTCGTTGCACCAAAAGGGAATCTTAACCGATTCTGCTTCACATATACACAATGTTCATAGAAATCAAAATCCAGAGAGAAGTTAGACATACCTTCAACTATACCTTTACCGTGTAGTAGTCGAAGACCCTTCTCTCTGATATGCCCCAGTCTTTGATGCCACAACATAACCTTTTCTCCATAGACTTTAGGATTTCTTTCTTCTTCAACTCCAATATCAATAATAATAGAACTATTACACATATCACTAATAGTGCTTCCTTCCAGCTTATACAGAGTTCCAAACCGAACTCCCTTCAACAACACCAGTTCTCCTCGAACCATCCTACATGTTTCCTTTTCAAATATTGTTTTTAACCCTGCATCATCCATTTTTCTTACAAAAATCAAATTTCTCGCCAAACCTGGGATGTGAAGAACACCGGGAAGTGTTCTAATCCTTCCATCTATGAGCCTCAACTTGACTTTTCCTCGACCTATGATTCTGTTTGTCGATTCATCACCTAGGAAAACATTACCTCCATCATACCTTTCATATTCACAGAACCACTCCGTGTGGGGAGTCATATGAAAGGATGCACCTGAGTCAACCAACCATTCCTCATGATCTACATGTGTTCTTGAAGAATCCAAGTAGACATCCCCTCCTTCTTCCTTGTAGGTCTTTTCTTCTGTAGAAGGAAATTCTTGAGATCCCTTCTTTTTCTCAACTTTGGATCTACACTACTTCTTGTAGTGCCCTTATTTTCCATATCTCCAACATACCTTTACAAACTTTTCGCGAGATTTAGATCTACCCTTAGACTTAGATCTCCCACTTGAGAACTTAGATCTATTTCTTTCCTGGGAACGTCCTCTTGCAAATAATGTGTCTGTTCTCTGTCCTTCCATATTCTTCTGTCCCATCTCCTATGAAAACAATGATGAGACCACTTCATCAAACTTCAAGGCAGTTGTATTACTACCTATGACCACAACCATACTATCCCACGAGTCTAGTAAATAACACAGTAAACTGATACATTTATCTTCATCTGAAATTTTAGTCTCAATAGATACTAATTGAATTTCCATAATATTTAAGGCGTTCAAATGCTCTGCCACCAAGTCTCCATCTCTCATCCTCGGGTTATACAGATTATTTTTGAGGAATAGTTTATTTACTA
This sequence comes from Picea engelmannii, assembly GCA_009831015.1. Lineage (NCBI taxonomy): Eukaryota > Viridiplantae > Streptophyta > Pinopsida > Pinales > Pinaceae > Picea > Picea engelmannii. The sequence goes on from ML777360.1 coordinate 990,885, forward strand.
GGGACTTGGACTAATACAACTTCCCCAACTTATCCCATAATCCTTGGTTATAGCTTCCTCTGACACATTCAATAATACTGAATCAGTCGGATTGTGCTCTTTTCCTTCTGATTTAACTTTTTCTAGTCATCTGCTGAATTTCCTGTAGGTTCAGTACTTGGATCTATCATGATCCATTGATCTCTGTCTACCAACATATCTTCCATCTTGAGCTTCCACAACTCAAAACTTTGCCCATTAAACTTCTCAATCTCCATTTTCGAATTGATAGCCATTTCTTTTCACCTGAAAAATCAATACCATAGATCTCCCACTGTAACAAGGCTTATCATAGTCCTGATCCAAACCCTTGACCACAAAGGCGTCCCCCTAAAGCCAACAAAGCTCTGATACCAACTATAGATTTTAACCTTGTACAATATTTACTACAAAGAAATTTTCAGTAAAAGAACATAAAAGATACAATGGCAAATACAAACATTACAAAGAGATTTTTCCCCTGGAAACCCAAACCGAGAAAACCAACATATTTTGTATTCATTCATTGAGTTACATTGTTTACAATACAACATACATATACAAGCCAACGACATCCAAAACCATAACCCAATGAATTAGATTAGTCAACAAACCTAATTCCTTAACCGGAAATAGAAAACCATCGGCAAAAACCATGTGTCGAAAAACCGCCCAAAAATGCGACATGTTTCCCAAGGAAAAAAATTCTCGAGAGCACTGCCCCTGAACCCCAACACGGGGGGGATTTCACCCCCCTCAAACCCCTCTGCACACCCGGCGCAACGCAAACACTACAGTTACTCGTGCAAAGAATATAACACATACCCAACACGCCATGCCTTCTATCTTTCATTTTCGACCATTTGACTGAAACTGACCATCATTCAATCTTCTTCTAGTTCCAATATCTCATCTAACATATGATGAAGAGATTGATCATTGGTCATCTGGGTGGTTTGGGTGACCTAGAGGCAAGGAACAATAAATTCTAGTAGCATGACCACTTATTTTCCAGAGACCAACCTGAATGGTGTGTGCTTTGTCATTCTTTTGCATGTTGTTCGATAAGCCCATAAGATTGCAGGGATGCACTAATCCAAGTCATCACGCTGCACGTTACAGACTTTTGTTAGAGCATGTTCTAAAATTTTATTAAAATATTCCACTGTACCATTTTCTTAAGGGTGATAAGGGGTGCTCTTCTGGTGATGGATAATGAAATCCATAGTGAGTTGTTGAATGGTTTCATTCAAAAAATAAGACCCCTGGTTACTCATCATCACCCTTGGACATCTGAATCTAGTGATGAAATTATTTAAAATGAAGCGCGTTGTTGTATATATAGTACAATATTTGACTGGTATTTTTTCGGCCCACTTGGTGAGGTATTCATTCATGGTAATGATGCAGCACTCCCCTGTGGGACGCATGGGGGGATTGATGGGCCTCGCAAAATATATTTCCCATTTATGAAAGGGCTCAAGTGTATTCATAGGGAACAACATAAGCTCATCTCTTCGGCATGGATTTATAACACATTGACATATGTTGCAACGTTTGCAATAATCTTTGGCATATGTGAAGAGAGAGGGCCACCAAATCCTTGCATGCAGAACCTTGCACATGGTACCCTTACCCACATTGTGGCCTCCAAAAATTCCTTCATGTGCCTCATGTTGGATGGGGTTTCGTTCATGTTCTAGAGAACACCGACATAGGATGCCATCTACGCCCAACTTATATAAGTGGTCAAAAATATTGGTAATCAACACTATGGGTCACTAGTTGACGATGCTATGCCAGGGTATAGCCTCAGGGAGCCGAGCTAGTCATGATAAATTTTGTGATCTCAACCAATTGATCAAGAATGAATTCAACCCAAAATATTTGTGCATCGAGGAGTTCATCATCGAGGCTCGTAGCATCTTCCCTCGTCTCAATCCGTAATAGATGATCTGGGCCAAAGTTATGTTTCCTAGGCTTAAGGACAAATTCAAAGTCAAACTATTAAAAAAGAAACAACCAACAACAAATTATTCCATCCAACATTGGCTTGTTGGGAAAATACTTGCACATGGAGTGATCAGTGAAGAATTTGAAGGTCGACCCCAGTGAGTTGAAGATTTTCTTTTGTAAGGCATATACCATGGCTAGGCCTTCGCGTTCAGTTGTCGTATAATTCTTTTCGGCATCAGAAAATTTGCGGCTAGAAAAATAGACCACATGGTCGATGTTTCCTTCCCCTGTCTATGCAAGAACGACACCCAGTGCAATAGAAAAAGCATCGACTTGGACATCGAAGAACTTAGACCAATCAGGAAACACCAAAATGAGTGTAGTAACCAGTTTTTATTTGAGAGTATACAAGGCTTGTCGACATTCTTGTGTCCACTCATACTTAATATCCTTTCGCACCAACATTTTCAATGGAGCCACAATCTGGGCATAATTTTGGATGAACCATCAGTAGTATCATATATGACCCAATGTTTCACACATTTTTCGCACTGAAGTGGGGGGAACCATATTCAAGATGATGACAATATTAGTTGGGTCTACAAGAAATTCATCCTTGTACATGACGTGGCCCAACAATATACCAAAAGGTGTACAAAATATGCATTTCTTCAAATTCAAATATATTTGTAGTTGGAGGCATCGATCGAGCATTACTCGAAGAGTTTGCATGTGTTCTTTTAATAGGATGAACATAGTCCAATCATCCAAGTATACCTCAAGGAACTTGTGGATAAATTCCTTGAATGTTGCGACCACTATCCAGGAAAATACTGTAGGGGTATTTTTCAATCCAAAGGGCATGACTGTGTATGCAAATGACCCCCTTTTGGTCGCAAAGGTGATTTTGTCCTTATATTCCTCTACGATTTGAACTTGATGATATCATAAGAATTCATCTGTGAAAGAGTAGGCTTCCTAGCCACCAACATTTTCGAGCACCTCATCTGTGAAGGGTGTTTGGAAAGGGTCATGGACGCAGGCTGCATTAAGACTCCCCAGATTGACATAGATGTGAATCTCGCAAGTATTATTGGGTTGCACCACCATAGAACAAATCCATTCAGTCTCCTCGACAGGGACAATAATTCTCGCATCCAACATTTGATCTAGTTCTTTGTGCACCTTTTTCTTATACTCGTGATTTAAGAGATAAGGTCTTCTCTTGACCGGTTCAACATCCATTTTGAGATGAATCTTCATAGCTCCCAATGATCCCGCAATGCCTTTAATCTCAGAAAATATCCAAGGAAACAAGTCCTCATATTCCTTAAGGAGGTCAAATATCTGAGTGACTGTCTCCTTATCCCAATAATCTCTAATTATGGCCATCTTGGGTACTTCTTTAGTACTAATATTATGTTTCTTGGTTTTTATCGAGCCATTATAGTCTGGTGCGACCATTTATATTTCCTTACCCTTTAGTGTGCTCTCTCCTTCTGACTCTTTATCTTGATGCCATGGGGGTCATCGTCAACAATATTTTCAACATCAATCTTCCAACAATTTACTGCTTCTTTCAATTTTTCCATTGGATGATGATATGAACATACCACCCTAGTTGTGGCTTCTTTTGGTTGCTGATGGAAAATAAAATACTTAATCCAACATGGTGCATCTCTTTGAGTCGTATCTTCTACTGTGAAGTTGAAAGTTGAATGAAACTGTGAACTCATATGGGTCCACTCAATTTTTTGCCTCCTGAGTTCCTCCTGAATGTACTAGGTTCTAGGGACCATTTCCATCGTGTAGACAAACCGATGTACCCATTGGGATCGAGGGATATTTTTAGAGTTCCAATGACATTCACAAAAAGAAATGTGTTCTTGAGGATCTCAGTCCCTTGTATCAGTTGGCTAGTTTGAAATCAACAATGGGATGGAACTAAACCTTTACAAACTCATTTTCCTACACCCATCTTTGAATAGTAGGGCGGTGTGTCACCCACCACCATGTAGGTGTCCCTCAAACCACTACATCTATGGCCTGAAGTCTTTTTCTTCACGGTTATGGTTTTCTCCATATGTATGGGAAACATATCCATTGGCCATGTCCCATCAAACCGTGGGGCATCGTACAACTCAAACCTGATCCATCTTACTTCTTTTTTTATCCTTATGCATCTATGAGTGGAAACTTCCTAGACCTTATTCTACGACCTATCCATGGAATCCGTATAATTTGTCATAAGAATTGACACTTCTGCAACTTAACTCTCCATCTATGATGGGGTTGATGTAATCCTCCTTGTGTCCTGTGATCTTATAAATTTTTTCAATGACTGAGCTTTGTGCATCGTCATCCATGGGTTCATTATATCGATCATCGTTATATGGATCTAGGGGTGCGAACACACACAAGGTGTCTTTTTCAAAGGACATCTACCTCTTCTTCAAGTTAACACCACATTATTATCAAAGGCCCATTCAATGCCCAGTAAGGCAGGGTATGGATTAGATTCATCCTTCATATCTATGACTTCAAAGTCATCCTTTGTTTTTACTCCTTCTATATTCACTTCCAACTGCTCAAGACAACCTATGGGGTAGATCTTGTATTGATTGGCCAAGTGGAGCTTGATGGGAAACCAGACCAACTTCAGTTTACCCATCACCTCCCAAGATTTATTCGAAAATATATTCACATCAAAACCCATATCTAACATGATTCCATCCATATCATAGCCACCAAGCTCTACTATCATCTTAAATTTGCGTCCAGTGCACATTTTCTTACTGACCTAACATACATCTCTTTCTAGTAGGAGAGCAGATATGGTAGCCTCAAATCCATGATCTTTCATGCAAGTAGATAACATCTGATTAAACTTACTTGCAACTTCTAGACCATTCAACATTCACAAACTAAAGTGAAAGAAAAAACTTACTTGGTCATCATATTATTCCTTACGACCCAAATCATGTAATACTTCTATGCATTGCAATTCCTCTTGGCGTTGTTCTTCATATGATTTATGCTCAGTGCATAAAAAAACAATCTATTTGTGAGCCTCCTCTATTGAATATTGCATCGCGTGTTGTATTTATTCACACATGTGATCCTCCTCCAATGATATTTGTGTCATATGTTGCAATTCCTCATGTGCATGAGCCTCTTCTAGCGACCTTTGTGTCATGTGTTGTACCTCTTCATGAATCTGATATTCTTCCAACGATTGTTATGTCATCCTCTACACTTATTCCCATATATGAGCCTCCTCAAATGACCTCTTAGTCATGTGATGTAGCTCCTCATGCACTCTTTCTTCATCTATTTCCCTCTATGCATCAGTCAATTTGTTTTTTTTGGTGGGAAACATCAAACCTTGGAGGGGACTGAGGTTCCTTCCTTATATTCTCGTCTAACTTTTGACCTAATAATTCACCATTCTTGAAGTCTTCCCTTGTTGTTTCTCATCCTTGGGTTACTACCTAGACATCAGCCCCCTCATTCTTCTTCTTATTATTGCACGAATCCACATGCACCATGTTGCAATTGGTATTTTTTTCCTCCCACTTTTTCCAAAAGTCAGGAAGGTATTCAGTGACATGCTCAAGACTATAGAAGTATGCACAAATAACATATGATTTGGTATAAAATATTGATACATGACCAAGCTCTCCGCAATTAAAACACGTGGGGGATATACATCCCCCTCCGCCATATCTTTGGTTGTGACTCTGCCCATATCCACCTCAAGGACCTCCTTGGTATCCGCCTATTTCTGCACCATCACGCTCACCACCCTTCTACTCTTCTTATTCCTAGAATGCATCATGGGTATTATCTTGCATTAACTGGAGTGAGCGATATCTATTGACATCATGCTCGATATATTTATAGAACTCGCAGAATGGAGTGTGAGTCATCGTATGGTACTTCTACAAGGTTGTCCAGTGGGGTGGCACATGGCCCCACTTTCTGCATATTTCACACCATTCCATCTGCCCATATGGAAATGGACTAGGTGTTCCTGTTGCCACAAAATTTGGGAAGACAAGGCATTCATCTCTTTGATGACATTTTTAGAAATAGGTGGTACACCATACTTGCTTGTGCACTACTTTTGTCTTATCCATATCACAAAATTGCATCGTTAGGTTGGCTAATTGTGACTGCACTTGTGTCAAACACACTGATGTCTCTGCCCCTCCTGGGGTAGCCCTTAGGCACATGAAAATTTATACCGCCTTCACTTGATTTTTCATCTTCTGTTGGGTGAGAAGAAATCAGATATGGGGAAGTAACCCCATAATAAACCATTCCTTTTGTTGCACATCCTGTATTTGAAATGTCAGCCTATCCAATAAAATTTGCAACCGCTAGTCATAATCCCATATGGTCTCACCTTCCTTTTGCTTGATCTCTTTTATCTCCATGATACATTGGGACTCTGACTTAGGTTTTTGGAACTCCCTAAGTAGATCATGCTTAATCGCTATAACGGACCTTGCCTATCCTACTCGCACAGTAGCCTTATACTTCATTTATCACGTCAAGGATATGTCCCTGAACGTGGTCTCTAGTTGCATGATTTTGTCTACTTCATCTATGATTATCATCACAGACCATATTTCTTCACATGTAAACCAATGTTTCTATGCACCATCCTTACCTATTTTGTGGAACACGGGTAGTCTCAGGTTACTGTCCTGATTGGCCATCTTCAAACTTGAGCTAGTTCCTCTTCTCTAGCTACTAGGGGTTTGATTTTTCCACACCACTATTCCTCGGGGCAAAGTATTGATGAATTCACCTTGTTCTTCACTCGTCTCTTTTCTTCTATCTTCTTCTTCTCTCTCTTCTACTCCAATATCTTCACTATATGTTG
>ML777361.1:0-15401 GCA_009831015.1 Picea engelmannii
GAGGATTGATTCCCTCAAGCTTTACTGAACATTCGCAGCGAGAGCATTTTCTTTTTTGAGCAGGAGGTCGTGGGGTTTGAATGTGGCTGCTCCCACTCCTTCCTCAAAGGTCGTTCTCACCGAGGAATTGAGACAAAAGGTCGTGAAGCAAGTTGATTTCTATTTTAGTGATGCAAATATACCCACTAACAAATATTTGATGAAGTTTGTGAAGAAGGATCCAGAAGGGTTTATGGCATCTTTTAGGAACTAAAAAAACCTAGTTACCAATCATTCAATGGTTTCAAATGCATTGAGGAAATATTCTCGACTGGTTGTAAGTAAATATGGGAAGAATGTGAGGCAACTACACTCATTGGTAGATACCGACATTGACGAGGTGCACCATATCCGTGGGTGCTCTGCATACTTCACTTTTGCCTCTTTTTTGCCTCGATTTTGGTGGCTACCATTGAAGATTTTTAGCAAAGAAAGCACCAAGATTTGCCACAGCTTCCAGCTGCGGAAACCACAGATGAGGACTTAAGCAATAAGATAGATGATTCAAGTTGGACTGAGTCGCCAGATTAAGGTATTTTAAATCTATAGTTCTACAATTTTTTTAATGGCTTCGTCTAGTAGTTTAGTTCCAACCCAAGGAACAATTCTGGTTGGCAAGAACTATGAATTCTAGTCTTTGAGAATGAAATCATTCCTCCAAGCTTAGGAATGTTGGGAACGACTGGAGAATGGCTTCACAGATCCACCCACAACAGACCTCGCTACCATGACAAATTAGCTTACCAAGGCAATGATAAGGTGAAGAAGCCTCCACTCTTTGAGAACTCAATTTGAAACTATGAAGACTACTAAAATAGAGAATGTTGACCAGTTCATAACCCGAGTGATGGGAATTGTAAATCAGATTGGGATGACTGGTGAACAAATTGAAGATCACAGGATTGTTCAAAAAATTCTTCACGTGGTTATCCAAGAAATTTGAAATGGTTGTAACAACCATTTTAGAATAAAAATATTTGTCTAATTTCTTAGTAGAAGAAATGATGGGATCACTTATATTACATTAAACTAGACTAAATTTGGAAGAAAGGCCTTTGGAACATGCTTTAGATATTCAAAACTCTTTCAACAGGGGTATAAGTAGAGGAAACAAAGGGATAAATCAAAGAGGAAAAGGCAAAGGTAATCATGATGCAAAAGACAAAAACACAAAAGAACAATAAAGACAGTCACAATAGTCTAAAGACTCACAGAATCAAAGAGGAAGAAGACTCACAGAATCAAAGAGTAAGAGGGAGAAAATGGACAGAAAAATACATAATTCAATGCCTACTATTGTAGAAAGTATGGTCATTATGAGAGTGAATTAAGAAAGAAGCATTCAGATCATAACAATGGCTAAGAAAATGTCTCCAACAATGAAGGAGAAACTTTTGAAGCAATGTTTCTTTCATGCCATACATCTGAAGAAGGCCACTCCAAGGACCTTTAGTTGCTGGAAAGCGGCTGCAACAATCACATGAAAATTAACAAAGATTTTATTTCTAGCATGGATACTACTATCAAATCTGAAATTACTTTAGGTGATGATTCTCAAGCAAAAGGTATCGTATTTTTTTTTTATCCAAACAAGATCAGAAGAAAGACATACATGATGTCTATTATGTTCCAAACCTTAAACACAATCTGATAAGTCTAGGACATTTGATGGAACATGGATATAATTTCTTATTCAAAGGCTCAACACGCTTAATTCTGGATAAACCACCCAATAGGAAACTCATAGAAAAAATGCAAATGACCAAGAATAGGACATGTTTCCATTAAATTTGATGAGTGTTAATTTGTCCTAGTCATATACCCAAAATGTCTCAAACACGAATGAGACTCTCTTATAGCCTGCTAGGTTTGGTCATATTCCTTTTAGAGGTCTTAGTCTTCTTCAAAAACATTCAATGGTCAAAGATCTTCCTCTTTTGAATGAACAAGGCAGTCCTTGTGAAAGTTGTATACTTGGAAAGAATAAGAGAGACAACTTTCCAACATCCTCCCATAGAGAAAAATAACATTTATACTTGGACCTCTATGGACCGATGCAAACTCAATCCATTGGTGGAAGTTTTTATTTTCTGACGTTTATTAATGATTTCAGCAGGAAAATATGGATTTGTTTTCTTAAAAATAAGTTTGGCACTTTTTCAAAGTTCAAGGAATTCAAAGGTGAAGGAGAAAAATAGAGTGGCAAATTTGTGAAGGTGCTCAAGTCTGATGGAGGAGGAGAATACAACTCAAAATATTTGGCATATTTTTGTAGATTGTAATCTTGGTGTGTATGTTTTCATAGTTTGTCATATCTACTATATAATCATTCTGGATTTAAACTGTGTAGACAGCTTTGAAAAGTCAACATTTCGAGTGGACACTCCAACCATAATCAGGGACAAAATAAGTTGAATGATTAGAAAAGAGTACATGGTTTCAGGTATAATTTACAGGGTTGAAAAAAAAGGTAGTCGTTGGAACCAAATTATATCCTCAACACCCCATTACTCCTCCCGTATCATTTCTATTAAATCTAAGCAGCTAATATTCTTTTCCCAAACAAAACTTTTGGCCTCATCACCCCATTACTCCTCCTGTATCATTTGAGAAGCCATATAAATCGAAAATCACCCTAATAATTTCAATCACGAAGATGGCTATAAACTCAACGAGTCTTGGAAACCCCTTATTCACGACCTTGGTCACTGATCTTTTAAATCTAACCCTTTTTCTCTCATTGTTCTAACTAGAATCTTTGTTTTCTTTCTTTAACCCCCTGTCTTTGAGCTTGACTCTCTTGATTTACCATAATGATCTTCTCTCTATGTTTAATTTTCTTGAGTAATCACCATACTTCTCATGCCATATCTTTCTAATCAACTTTAATCGTTGTACTTCTCATGCCATATCTCTGCATTTCATTATCTCTTCCCCTTATTAATTATTTCTTCAACATGTCTTACTTAATTTAATTTAATTTATAATATTATTATTTTATCATATGCCATCTTATCAATTTAATTTATAATTTTATTATCTAACCATATGTCATCTCAATAATTTATTATTTAGCCATATTCATTTAATACTTATCCTCGCATTGCTCTCTCCCATCCCCTTTAATCATTTATTTACTCAATCTCATTTAATTTAATTTATTTTGATGCATAATTTTATCATCCAACCATCTTATTAATTTATTATTTATTATTTATCTAATCTCACAACCTTCCCTTCAATGGCTATAATCTAGTTCCAACCACTATCTTTTGTTTTTCAACCTAAGTCCCTAATGATGGATGGAGCGTCCACACAAAATGTTGGATGCTTAAAAACTATCTATAGAGTTTAACTCCATAATGATTATACATAAGGCATTGTAATGCACAACTAGATATACTCCATTTAACAGAATGGAGTGACTGAAAGGAAAAATAAGTCCATCATGAAGATGGCCAAAAGTATGCTGAGAGAAAATAATTTGTCCAATGACTATTGGGATGAAGCATTTTTCTATTTAGTTTACATCATGAAAATATTTCCAACAACAAGTGTCAAAGATAAAGTACCTCAAGAGGCATGAAGTGGCACAATGATAAATGTTTCTCACTTTAGAAATTTTGGTTGTGTTGTTTTTTCACATACCCATGAAGAGATGAGAAAGAAGCTTGAGAACAAGAGTGAAAAATACATCTTCATAGGATATAGTGAACAATCAAAAGCCTACATATTATACAATCCAATCATTAAGAAATTTTTGGTGAGTGAGGACGTTGAATTCATTTAGAATAAATCATGGACTAAGAAAGAAAATGTAATATTGAACAACAAAAATACAATGCAACAAATTGATGAGCAAATTGAAAATTCAGATTAGCAAGCACATCCATCAAGACTGCCAAGATTATAGGTACAAAGACAACAAGAACATTTTGGAAATGGTTCTTCTTACAGTAGTGAGTTATCCTCTTTAGTAGAAAAGCAGAGAACAAGAAGCATAAGGGAAATTTATGAGAAGAACAATGACAATGAGATGCAAAAAAAAAATTCATTACTATCATGTCAGCCAACCTTCTTTGAAGAAGCAATAATAGAGGAGCATTGTGTAGAATCCATGAATGAGGAAATTCAAGCCATAGAAAGGAATAAGACTTGGGATCTTATTAATCTATTAGTAGACAAATCCAACATAGGTTTCAAGTGGGTGTGCAAAAAAAAACTTAATGAAAAAGGAAATATTGAGAAGCATAAGGAAAGGTTGGTTGCCAAATGTTTCTCTCAGCAACCTAGCATAGACTATGGAGAAATTTTTTCTCTTGTAGCAAGGTTAGATACAATAAGGAATATTTTAGCTATTCTATCTCAAAACAAATGACAAGTCTACCAGTTAGATGTAAACTCAACCTTTTTGAATGGCATATTACAAGAAGAAGTATATTGGGATCAACCGCCTGGTTTTGAAGTCAAGGTAAAATAGGATAAAGTGTATAAGTTGGGCTTGAATCAAGCTCCAAAATCTTGGTACAGTCGAATTGACTCTTACATGATTAACAATGGATTCAACAGGAGCAGTAATGAGCCAACACTCTATAGAAAATCAGATCAAGAAGGTAAAATACTCATTGTTTTTCTTTATGTTGATGATATGATCTATATAGGTAATCTCATGTTAGAATAATTTAGAGCCTCCATGAAAACATAATTTGAGATGAATCATCTTGGTCTCATGAAATTTTTTTTGGGAATTGAAGCTGAGAAATCTTCCCATGGTATTTTTTTCTGTCAGCGAAAGTATGCTACATAAGTTATGAAATTTTTTAGGATGGATAAATGCAAGTTGAAGACTAGGAATAAAATTGAGAAAACAAGATGAAGACTCATCAATTGATTCAACTTTATATAATAGGTTGATAGGTAGTCTCATGTACCTTACTGCAACTAAACTTGATATAATGTTCGCAGCAATTTTTTTAATAGGTTTATGGAATCCCTCAGCGATACTTACTAGAAAGGTTTAAAAATAATACTAAGGTATGTTGTAGGTACAATCAACTATGGCTTGTGGTACATAACTTATGAATATTACTCACTTCCAGGGTACACAAACAGTGAATTTGCAGATAGTATTGATGATAGGAAAAACACATCTAGATATTTTTTTCATTTGGGAACAAATATGATTTCATGGGCATCCAAGAAATGTCCCATAGTTGCAATATCTTCAACATAGGAAAAGTATGTTCTTGCAACTTCAGTATCTTTCCAAGCAGTATGGTTTAGAAGAATTTTAGATGATTTTGCACATATGGAAAAGGAGCCAACTCTTACTTTTTTGTGATAACAACTCAACCATTTCATTGTCAAAGAATCATTTGTTGCACATGGAAATAAAACATATTGACACTCACTTTCTCTTCATTCGAGAGCTTGTCAATAATGGAGATAATTCTCTTCAATTCTATGGATCAAGAGATCAACTCATAGAGATGTTTAGAAAACCTTTAGGGAAAAGTCTTTTTGAATTTCAAAGACAACACTTGGGATTTACAAGTGCCAATGAATGTAACGACTGAGATTAAGGGGGAGTGTTAGAGTTAATCTTCCTGTAGTTGTTCTCTCCTCTGTCATCTCACTAATTTATGTCGAGTTTAGTCTAGTTAAACTTTAGTTATTCTTTTGTTCAGTTAGTTTTTACCAAAGTTAGTAAGAGATCCTTTGAAATACATTGTATTATGAGTAATATATTTAATGAAGAGAAGAGTACTGAAAAACCACGATTTTTTTTCCCACATTTCTATTTCTTTTGTAATTTGTGTCTCTACCTCTCTCACTTTATCATCACTCACCTGCATAAAGACTCCAAAAAAGATATTTCAATTTCTTGTGATGCATACTTAGCTCTAAAGAGAATTCTAGAGATAATGAACATTCAAGGACCTACAAGAGACAATGTTCCAAGACTTAGCTCTAAAGATAATTCTAGAGATAATGAACATTCAAGGACTTGCACGGGACAACGTTGGAAGCCATATGCAGGTATGCCTCATAACATTTTAATTTCCACTTCATAATATTCAACTTCACAAAAACTAACATTTACAGAAAACATCCTATAGCTTGTCAATTCATTAAATAATTTCATATTTACAGAAATACCGAATCTAATTGAAGTGTTTATGTGGGGGTATTATCGAACCATGCTTTGTCGCGTCCGGCACCATGAAAATATGATAGTGCGGTAAAACTAGTCCTTCGTCCTCACATTATCAAGCTCATCCTATTCTCTAAAAGCATTTCCTTTTCTTTAGAATTAGCAAGAGACCTTGACGTGCCACATTTAAATCACTAGAACAATTTTTTGTTTGGCATGGAATTTAAACTTCTAGATGGGGTCCCGAATGGGTTTCCACCACCAAAGTTGTATACAACATTTTCTTCCATAAGGCCCAACTCCCTCCATGATATTCAATGTTGATGATTATTTACCCACGATACACTTTATATATGTGGTAGAGTGTAGAATACTTTGAGCATGAGAGTTATTGTTGATGATTATTTACCCACAATCCACTTTCTATATGCTATATGTGGTATATTGTATAATCCTTTGAGCCTAAAATCCGTTCATAGTTTGTAAGATCCCTTGATCCCAATACAAGGATCAAGACCTACAAGGATCAAGACCTACATAGACCATGTCCCTCTTTCCTACTTACTAGATCAACCATTTCCTCATTAGGGGAAAGCCCAAAGTAGTTACTTTCTAAATGATTAAAGCATTTTTTGTTTTTTTTATAGGGGTCCTAAACCAATTCTCAATGAAATTAGAAGCAAGGTATTTTTCCTTAATGACTTACACCCACAGTAGCCTTAATACATTCTCATAGTGAGAAATTTTTGTGAACATGAAAATACTTTTAATCCCCCATTATCCTTGGCATTTTGGGATTGCAATTTACTTCAAGGAGACCAAAGCCACTCCCTTTTTCTCTCTTTCCCTAGACTAGATGAATTTGTATCATAATTGCATGGTTCACTCAAGGAATCCTTTTGGAATCTAGGCTAGGGACATCCACTAAACTGGGATGGAATCAAGGACAAAGGTAACTTCCACCATGAGAAATCCATCTATTAGACCATGTGTTAATATTTTTTTCAATCTTGGCAATAAGCCACTGCTAGTCACCCTTATAAAGGTTACACTTTAAATGAAATCCTAGATATTTGAAACCTATGTCAAAGTTTTTTACAAGAAAGGAGACGAGTTGAGAAATATAAAGTTTCTCTACCTCGATAAGGCCCTAGTAGGAAATCATCAATTTGGTTGGGTTAATCTCCATGCCTATGGATACACAAAAGATATCTATGATTTCTTTGATTTTGTCTACCATTATTTCGGAAGCATCACAGAATATAAGAATGTCATCAACAAAAAGTAAATGACAAACAAGGCAAGAGTTTCCTACTAGTAAACCTTTAAAGGTTCCATTAGTTGAGACCTCTCTAAGAGATCTACTCACCCTTCTATGAATAAAAGAAAGAGGAGTGGAGATAGTGTACATCCTTGCATAATTCGTCTTTTAGGACTAAAATTGGGTGAGGATGCTCCATTGATTATTACAAAAAAATAAATTGAGCTAATGAAGTCCCTTACCCATGATACAGAGTGTTACGTGAATCCCAAATGGATGAGATGTAAGAATAGCCAAATTACTTTATCAAACGACTTGGAGAGGTCCACTTTTATAGTAATTTCCTTTAAAATCTTAGTATTTGTTGAGTGGGGGCCTTCCTAGGAAACCCCTACAACCTCATGGATATGTCTCCCTTTTAGGAAACCAAATTTATTAGGGGAGATCATTTAGGAGTTAATTTCCTTCAGTCTTTTTGAGATATTTTTTAAAAATATCTTGTATATGTCATTGCAAAGAGAGATAGATCAAAAAGTTTCATATCAATATGAGTTTTCCATCTTAAGAATGAGTGCTAGGAATGTGGTGTTGAAAGATGCTAGCATTTTTCAAGAGCATCTTGAGGCCTCTGCCACTCTTTTGAGGTCATTTTCAATAAAATCATATAAGCCAGCGAATAATTCAATAAGAAGGCCATCTTTCCTAGGACTTTTTTCCTTTGGAAAATTTGAAGAGTTTTGAGAAAATCTTCTTTCCCTGCCTCCGCCGTGAAGGCTTATTATCACTTGGTTCAACAAATATAGGAAAGAAGCTAGATAAGCATATGAAAACAACTATGGTGGCTTAAGAGTCATATTTAAATAGAGTTTTAAAGTACTTTACTCCTTCAATATCAATATCACAGAAGTTCATCACCCATGAACCATCCTCTTTTGCAATCTTCCATACAAAGTTAATTTTCCTTCTACAATTGGCAAGTATATGGAATAATTTTATGTTATTATCCCCTGCTTGAAGCTATATTTTATTTATATTTCAACACCATTCTTTATTTCTAGGATCTCTTCCATTTCTCTTAAGGTTCTATAGTATCTTTCCTTTTTGTCTTTTGACCATTGTATTTTCATTTGCTTGTCCTTTTTCATGTTTTTGTGGAAATGGATAAAAATTGATTCATTGAGAGTAGCTTCTCCAGGAATCCAATATTTTTTGGACGGAGTCTCCATCATTAAGCCACTAATGGTTAAAATTAAAAGGGCTTGGTGGCTTCCCTTGAGTGGGGGGTACTCAAAATAACACCATATAGTAATTGAAGTCTCCTCTAGTGGAGACCCATTGACATATTCTAAGATCCTCTTTAAGAAAATCCTCTGAAATTAGGAAATGATCCAGTTGATTTTTTATTCTTGCCTCACCAATCCTCATGTTGGTTAAAGTTGGGGTGAGTTACATGGGCTTTATATCCAAGAGCCTTACCCTTTCCAAATTTATAATGAAGTAATCAACTAGATTGTTCACTTGTGCCGCAGCCCCCAAAAGATGCACTAAGGGAGAAGTTAGGGTATCCTCCAATCACCAATGTTAAATATTCTAATCTTTCACAATAAGGGTAGTAGAGATTCAAATAGGAAAATTCTTTCTCAAGTTCCAGAGATAGAAGAGAGGTCCCCAACACTAATGCAAAATCCCAAGAGTAAAAAATAATGAAAAGTCCTTTCCTCCACCCTTTGACTAGTCCCCCATAACATCCTTTGGCATTAATAAAGTTGAAACTCCAACCCCTTAAAATATTGTATAGAACTTGAACCACCTTATCCTCATCATCAATTCTTCCAGAAAAAATGACAAAAGGGTTATGAGTTTCTATTAACCGTTTTAGAGCCAATTTCTTTGAGGAATTAGTTATTCCTATACAATTTAGGGTTAAGAAGATCATTTGGAACCATTCTTAGTGATGGTTTTTGTGAGGGCCCACTTCTCACTTTGGAATTTGCTTGTTATGAGAGAGGAAATATTTGCTACTTATTTGTCTAGCTTTGGTACTTTTTTATTTTTTCTTCTAAATGTTAGACACCTTCCTAAATTCCTCCTTTGAATAACCCACCTCCCTAAATTCCTCCTTTGAATAACCCATGTCCCCTATTTCTAGGTATAATATTTCTATGTTTAATATTGTATTTTGTAGTCTTAAAAGACTTGGAATAACTTAGGGTTTCCAACTCCATGTTCTTTTTAGGAGAAGAAATGGAAAATGCAAAGGCTTTGGTTTAGAAGGGGCCTCTCCTAAACCATCCAAAGGAATGAGAGGAGAGGATTGGGGATTGTGATACCTGAAAGACTGATAAAAAATCACCATGTCTATCCATATAAGTGGAGGAGATGAAAATTGCTTACCCGTAGTCATCACAAGGTCTCACTGTTGAGAGTGGCTCTAGAGGGACTCCTATTGTGTCCCTTTCATATCCTTTATACAAGTATTATATGTCTATTTACCTTCCTCTGTGGTCATCTTCTTCAGAGGGGTTCTTCTTTGGAGAACATTATGATGGGTATTTTGTAGCTTGGGGGCTCTTTTGAATCGATACGTGATTTCCCTTCCTGCGTATTCTTCTTCAGAGGGGTTCTTCTTTGAAAAAAACTAGGCTAGGTCCTCTGTAGGTTCGGTATCCTAAGCCAATGCCATGGATAGATCTATACCCACCAATAATATAGGACCATATCCATATAACTAGAGTCTCGAAACGAGTTATCTACTTTGTAGAAGAGGCCTAATGAGTTTTGAAATTCTTTAAAGACTTCCTCTGACCGGAGGATCATAGGAAGCCACAATGGCCTTACCCAAACTAGAGTGAAGATAGATGAACCGAACACGCATGGAAGTCTTAAGAGTCATTTCTTAAAGAAAGGACACTGGAAAATCCATTTCCAATTGTTTGGACGGATCTTGTGTTAAACGGTGACAACGAATTTCTTAGTTTAGGATTCTAGATCCTATAAATCAGTGATTGGTTGTAACTAATGAGATCAAATTAGAGAGCGCTTTCAATACTCAGTTTCATGTGTAAATGTATTTATGTAAGCCCGTAGAGGAATACATGAGCGTGAGAGTGAGTGAGCTACTGTAATATCCATGATCTGAATAATAAGACAATCGATACCTTTGCTTTGTGGACGTAGCCCAATGTTTGGGTGAACCACATAAATATCTGTGTTTTATAATATGTATAATTGTTGATTGTGTTTTTCCTCATTTGCAATTACAACAAGTGGTATCAGATGGAGTGTTGGAGATCCGTGAAGCCATCCGCAGTGTCAAAACCATGGAGGAGGAATTGAATCTCTACGTATAAAATGAGGACTGGAAGGAGCACCAGTTTTCAAGTCAGTGCTGGGCGTCAAGGAGTGGAGTGTTGATCAGCGTTGGGCGTCAAGGAGTGTAGGATCGTTGATTAGTAGTATACTTGTGAAATTTTTTGCAAATTAATTCAGCATTGGACTACAATCTTCAAGGGAGTGTCGTTTTGCACTGGTATTTTTTATTCCAACTGTGATTTCCTCTTATTATTTTGCTCACTTTAAAAATCACACCGGTCTTTTAAATGGACTGTGTTTTATTCTTACGGTATTACCCACTTTGGAAATCGCGCCAATCTCCTTTATGAAACACTCGTATGATTTTTCCTTTGAAAAATTAAAAGTATGGGTTTTTTTTTATTTTTATGAAAGTGGAAAGGTATGGAGGTTTATTATATTTTGGAATTAAATATAATATGTAAAGGGTGGAGGAATTTAAAAAAGGTGATTTTTAATTTTTTTTTAATAAAAGGTGAGGAAAAGGTGGGGTTAGTAAAAGTTTTTTTTATTAAACCTTAGGAAGATTATACCATCATTCTTCAACATATTTTTTCAAAAGGCCTTGGTTATTATAAGCAGTGGTGTTTTTTGGAATGTTTCCTTTAATGGAAAAGACGTAGAGTACTAAGTTCGAAATTGAGAATTTCAATGGCAAGAACAATTTTGAGATTCGGAAGGTTAAGATGCACGATCTGCTCGTGCAACAAGGCATGATAAATGTGCTTTTGGAAAAAGAAAAACAACCCGTGACGATAACAAATGATGACTAGGATGATATTGATGCGAGAGCACTGAGTGCCATACGCCTGTGTTTGGTCGATGATGTTTTGTTCAACATTGATATGGAGAAGACAACAACTGGTTTGTGGACGAAGCTGGAAAGATTATATATGACGAAATCCTTGACGAACAGGATCTTCTGAAAAAGACAATTGTACAGTTTGCACATGAAGGAAGGTACGAAAATAGTTGATCATTTAAACACTTTTAATACTCTCTTAGTCCAGTTGACTAGCATGGGAGTGAAATTTAAATCTAAAGATAAGGAAATTACATTATTGTGTTCTTTGCCCGTGTCATGGGATCACTTTGTTACCTCAATTAGTTTTAGTTCAACATAAAGTATTGAGTTTAATGATATTGCTGGAGATTTACTATATGAGGAAACAAGGAAGAAATCCAATATAGAAACCTCTACATCTGAGGCGATGATGGTCAGAGGCAAACCTAAAGAAAGAGGACATGGTCAAAGGGATTTTTCTCGTTCAAATTCAAAGGGAAAGAAGAGAAAACTTAAGTGTTGGTTTTGTGGAAAATCTGGACACCTGAAGAAGGATTGTTGGAAGAGACAACAAGCCTCCAAAGAAGACCCTCCAAAAGAGACGAAGGAAGCAAACACAACTGAAACAGGTTCAACAATAGGTTCATGTATGACTAATGAAGTTTTATCAATTAGTATTGGTTCACGTCATGATCAATAGTGGTTATTAGATTCGGGTGCTTCAAATCATATGTGTCTTCATAGACATTGGTTTATTACTTACCATTCTATTGATGATGAAATAGTTTACATGGGAAATGATATTTCATGTAAAGTTGTGGGAATTGGTAGCATTCGAATTAAGATGTTTGATGGAACTGTTAAAATACTAACTGATGTGAGACATGTACTTGATCTTAGGAAGAACCTAATTTCTTTGGGAGTCTTAGACACTGGAGGATATAAGAGTATTGTTCAAGGTGGAGTTATGAAAGTCTACAAAGGAATTCTACTAGTTATGAAAGCGAAAAAGGTTGGTAACCTGTTTTTGTTAGAAGGAAGAACTAAGTCAGATCATGCGACATCGGTATCTGAGAATGATACTGATTTTTTTCGGCTATGGTATCAATGGTTGGACCATATGAGCGAACAAGGATTGAAGGTATTATCTAATCGCAAATTGCTTCCTAGTCTAAAGTCTTTAAATTTAGATTTATGCAAGAACTGTATTTATAGAAAACAAAATAGACAAAGATTTAAAACCGAAAGACACACCAGTAAAGGAATCCTTGATTATATTCATTCTGATGTTTGGGGACCATCCCCTACTATTTCATATGGAGTATCATCATATTTTGTAACTTTTATAGATGATTTATCGAGGAAGGTTTGGGTCTATATGTTGAAGAGTAAGGCTGATGTATTTACAGTTTTCAAGCAGTTTAGAGCTTTAGTGGAAAAGAGCACTGGTAGATCCATTAAATGTTTAAGAACTGATAATGGTGGTGAATTTACGTCAATGGAGTTTGAGAATTATTGCAAGGAATTTGGGATCAATAGGCATAAAACCATTGCCTATACTCCTCAGCAAAATGAAGTTGTTGAACACATGAACAAGACTCTTCTAGAGAGAGAAAGGAGTATGTTGAGTAACGCCAACTTGCAGCAGGAAATGTGGGCAAAAGTTGTATCTACAGCTTGTTATTTGGTGAATCGATCACCATCAACAACAATAGAGTGTAAAATTCCTAAAGAGGTATGGAAAGGTCACCCTTGTAATTATTCTAATCTTAAAGTTTTTGGTTGTGAAGCCTATGCTCTAATTCCAAAACATTAGTGTTCTAAATTAGATCCAAAATAAAAAAGGCTTATCTTTGTTGGATATGGTGATGGTATTAAGGGGTATAGGTTGTGGGATCCTACTCCCCACAAGATCACCATTAATAGAGATGTAATATTTTATGAATCATCTCTCATCTAATCAAATGTAGATGTTCAAATGAAACAAGAAGAAGCACCAAAGTATCAACAAATTCAGTTTGAAACTAATGAAGGTGAACATGAACAAGTTTCAGAAGATGTTCATGAATAATCTCTGGCAGCAGAGGAAGACATGGTTGATGATGACAATCAACAGATTGTGGATGAGCCACAAACTTCGCTAAGGAGGTCTACACAGGTCAGAAATCCTCCAAGAAGGTATGATGATTTTGTTTCATCAGTTTCTTTAAGTACTAATGATGATGAACCTTTGTCCTATCAGGAAGCTGTGAAGGGTTCTAATAGTGATAAATGGAAAGAAGCGATGAAGGATGAAATGAAGGCATTATAGAGGAATGCTACATGGGACCTAGTAGAACTTCCAAGAGACAGAAAAACTATAGGTTGCAAGTGGGTCTACAAGCTGAAGAAGGGTGTTGATGATAAGGTGGAAAGGTACAAAGCAAGGTTGGTTGCGAAAGGATGTTCTCAGAAAGAAGGTATTGACTTTCATGAGATTTTTTCACCAGTTGTAAAGACTGTTTCAATTTGAATTGTGTTAGCATTACTTGCATTGCTTGATTTGGAGTTGGAGCAACTAGATGTTAAGACTGCTTTCTTACATGGAGATTTGGATGAGGAAATTTACATGGAACAACCTAAAGGGTTCGTTTAGAATCGTAGCAAGAATTTTTTTTGCAAGCTCAATAAATCATTATATGGTCTGAGGCAGTCGCCCAGACAATGGTACAAGAAATTTGACTATTTCATGGTGAGCCAGAATTATACAAGGAGTGAGTATGATAATTGTGTCTACTTTAAGAAATTGAATAATGGCATATTCATTATCTTAGTATTGTATGTTGATGATATGCTTTTAGCAAGCAAAAGCATAACTGAGATCAGCAAGTTAAAGGCTCATATGGCTAGGACATTTGATATGAAAGATCTAGGAGCAGCAAGGCAGATTTTAGGCATGGAGATATTCAGAGACAGGAGGAATGGTAAGCTTTGATTGTCACAATAGAAGTATGTTGAGAAGATACTTTTGATGTTTGGTATAAACGATGTGAAACTAGTTTCAGTCTCTTTGGCTTCCCATTTTAAGCTTTCTTCAAGTTTATGTCCTAGTAGAAAAGAAGAAAAAGAATATATGTCTCGAATACCATATGTTAATGCAATAGGAAGTCTAATGTATACGAAGGTTAGTACAAGGCCAGACATTTCACATGCAGTTGGGGTTGTCAGCAGGTATATGACAAATCCAGGTAAAGAGCACTGGGCAGCAGTGAAATGGGTGCTTCGGTATTTGAGGGGAACAATGTTGGAAATACTAAAACAACTAAGAGGGGGGGTGAATCAGTTGTTTATAAGCTTAAACAATTTTATACCTTCTTAACAATTATTACTATTTCTTCATGTGTCATCAAGCAACATACAGCATATGGATAGTAAGAGTAAAGATCATCAGTCACACATAAAATACACACAGAGACAGATTTTCACGAGGAAACCCATAAAGGGAGAAAACCTCTTCTTCTTCGAAATGATAGGCAGTCTTCTTCAGTTCTGTACATCATTTACAATTGAGCACCAACTCAATGTGAGGTTGCTACCTCTGTTTTACAAGCTGCAACTTGTTTGAGAGCTCCAACTCTCTGGTTTCTCTAGCACCCACTAGAAGGAAGCACCAACTCCCTGAGCATTCCAGCATCAATTGGATGGAAGCACCAACTTCCTGAATGTTCCAGCACCAAATGGATGGAAGCACCAACTTCCAGTTACACAGGCTCCAACCTGCATAACAGAGAACACCTGTTCTCCCTAGCACCACCCTGCCACCCTGGTTTCTC
>ML777361.1:15501-29282 GCA_009831015.1 Picea engelmannii
TTAATAGAAACTCATAACCCTTTTGTCATTTTTTCTGGAAGAATTGATGATGAGGATAAGGTGGTTCAAGTTCTATACAATATTTTAAGGGGTTGGAGTTTCAACTTTATTAATGCCAAAGGATGTTATGGGGGACTAGTCAAAGGGTGGAGGAAAGGACTTTTCATTATTTTTTACTCTTGGGATTTTGCATTAGTGTTGGGGACCTCTCTTCTATCTCTGGAACTTGAGAAAGAATTTTCCTATTTGAATCTCTACTACCCTTATTGTGAAAGATTAGAATATTTAACATTGGTGATTGGAGGATACCCTAACTTCTCCCTTAGTGCATCTTTTGGGGGCTGCGGCACAAGTGAACAATCTAGTTGATTACTTCATTATAAATTTGGAAAGGGTAAGGCTCTTGGATATAAAGCCCATGTAACTCACCCCAACTTTAACCAACATGAGGATTGGTGAGGCAAGAATAAAAAATCAACTGGATCATTTCCTAATTTCAGAGGATTTTCTTAAAGAGGATCTTAGAATATGTCAATGGGTCTCCACTAGAGGAGACTTCAATTACTATATGGTGTTATTTTGAGTACCCCCCACTCAAGGGAAGCCACCAAGCCCTTTTAATTTTAACCATTAGTGGCTTAATGATGGAGACTCCGTCCAAAAAATATTGGATTCCTGGAGAAGCTACTCTCAATGAATCAATTTTTATCCATTTCCACAAAAACATGAAAAAGGACAAGCAAATGAAAATACAATGGTCAAAAGACAAAAAGGAAAGATACTATAGAACCTTAAGAGAAATGGAAGAGATCCTAGAAATAAAGAATGGTGTTGAAATATAAATAAAATATAGCTTCAAGCAGGGGATAATAACATAAAATTATTCCATATACTTGCCAATTGTAGAAGGAAAATTAACTTTGTATGGAAGATTGCAAAAGAGGATGGTTCATGGGTGATGAACTTCTGTGATATTGATATTGAAGGAGTAAAGTACTTTAAAACTCTATTTAAATATGACTCTTAAGCCACCATAGTTGTTTTCATATGCTTATCTAGCTTCTTTCCTATATTTGTTGAACCAAGTGATAATAAGCCTTCACGGCGGAGGCAGGGAAAGAAGATTTTCTCAAAACTCTTCAAATTTTCCAAAGGAAAAAAGTCCTAGGAAAGATGGCCTTCTTATTGAATTATTCGCTGGCTTATATGATTTTATTGAAAATGACCTCAAAAGAGTGGCAGAGGCCTCAAGATGCTCTTGAAAAATGCTAGCATCTTTCAACACCACATTCCTAGCACTCATTCTTAAGATGGAAAACTCATATTGATATGAAACTTTTTGATCTATCTCTCTTTGCAATGACATATACAAGATATTTTTAAAAAATATCTCAAAAAGACTGAAGGAAATTAACTCCTAAATGATCTCCCCTAATAAATTTGGTTTCCTAAAAGGGAGACATATCCATGAGGTTGTAGGGGTTTCCTAGGAAGGCCCCCACTCAACAAATACTAAGATTTTAAAGGAAATTACTATAAAAGTGGACCTCTCCAAGTCGTTTGATAAAGTAATTTGGCTATTCTTACATCTCATCCATTTGGGATTCACGTAACACTCTGTATCATGGGTAAGGGACTTCATTAGCTCAATTTATTTTTTTGTAATAATCAATGGAGCATCCTCACCCAATTTTAGTCCTAAAAGACGAATTATGCAAGGATGTACACTATCTCCACTCCTCTTTCTTTTATTCATAGAAGGGTGAGTAGATCTCTTAGAGAGGTCTCAACTAATGGAACCTTTAAAGGTTTACTAGTAGGAAACTCTTGCCTTGTTTGTCATTTACTTTTTGTTGATGACATTCTTATATTCTGTGATGCTTCCGAAATAATGGTAGACAAAATCAAAGAAATCATAGATATCTTTTGTGTATCCATAGGCATGGAGATTAACCCAACCAAATTGATGATTTCCTACTAGGGCCTTATCGAGGTAGAGAAACTTTATATTTCTCAACTCGTCTCCTTTCTTGTAAAAAACTTTGACATAGGTTTCAAATATCTAGGATTTCATTTAAAGTGTAACCTTTATAAGGGTGACTAGCAGTGGCTTATTGCCAAGATTGAAAAAAATATTAACACATGGTCTAATAGATGGATTTCTCATGGTGGAAGTTACCTTTGTCCTTGATTCCATCCCAGTTTAGTGGATGTCCCTAGCCTAGATTCCAAAAGGATTCCTTGAGTGAACCATGCAATTATGATACAAATTCATCTAGTCTAGGGAAAGAGAGAAAAAGGGAGTGGCTTTGGTCTCCTTGAAGTAAATTGCAATCCCAAAATGCCAAGGATAATGGGGGATTAAAAGTATTTTCATGTTCACAAAAATTTCTCACTATGAGAATGTATTAAGGCTACTGTGGGTGTAAGTCATTAAGGAAAAATACCTTGCTTCTAATTTCATTGAGAATTGGTTTAGGACCCCTATAAAAAAAACAAAAAATGCTTTAATCATTTAGAAAGTAACTACTTTGGGCTTTCCCCTAATGAGGAAATGGTTGATCTAGTAAGTAGGAAAGAGGGACATGGTCTATGTAGGTCTTGATCCTTGTAGGTCTTGATCCTTGTATTGGGATCAAGGGATCTTACAAACTATGAACGGATTTTAGGCTCAAAGGATTATACAATATACCACATATAGCATATAGAAAGTGGATTGTGGGTAAATAATCATCAACAATAACTCTCATGCTCAAAGTATTCTACACTCTACCACATATATAAAGTGTATCGTGGGTAAATAATCATCAACATTGAATATCATGGAGGGAGTTGGGCCTTATGGAAGAAAATGTTGTATACAACTTTGGTGGTGGAAACCCATTCGGGACCCCATCTAGAAGTTTAAATTCCATGCCAAACAAAAAATTGTTCTAGTGATTTAAATGTGGCACGTCAAGGTCTCTTGCTAATTCTAAAGAAAAGGAAATGCTTTTAGAGAATAGGATGAGCTTGATAATGTGAGGACGAAGGACTAGTTTTACCGCACTATCATATTTTCATGGTGCCGGACGCGACAAAGCATGGTTCGATAATACCCCCACATAAACACTTCAATTAGATTCGGTATTTCTGTAAATATGAAATTATTTAATGAATTGACAAGCTATAGGATGTTTTCTGTAAATGTTAGTTTTTGTGAAGTTGAATATTATGAAGTGGAAATTAAAATGTTATGAGGCATACCTGCATATGGCTTCCAACGTTGTCCCGTGCAAGTCCTTGAATGTTCATTATCTCTAGAATTATCTTTAGAGCTAAGTCTTGGAACATTGTCTCTTGTAGGTCCTTGAATGTTCATTATCTCTAGAATTCTCTTTAGAGCTAAGTATGCATCACAAGAAATTGAAATATCTTTTTTGGAGTCTTTATGCAGGTGAGTGATGATAAAGTGAGAGAGGTAGAGACACAAATTACAAAAGAAATAGAAATGTGGGAAAAAAAATCGTGGTTTTTCAGTACTCTTCTCTTCATTAAATATATTACTCATAATACAATGTATTTCAAAGGATCTCTTACTAACTTTGGTAAAAACTAACTGAACAAAAGAATAACTAAAGTTTAACTAGACTAAACTCGACATAAATTAGTGAGATGACAGAGGAGAGAACAACTACAGGAAGATTAACTCTAACACTCCCCCTTAATCTCAGTCGTTACATTCATTGGCACTTGTAAATCCCAAGTGTTGTCTTTGAAATTCAAAAAGACTTTTCCCTAAAGGTTTTCTAAACATCTCTATGAGTTGATCTCTTGATCCATAGAATTGAAGAGAATTATCTCCATTATTGACAAGCTCTCGAATGAAGAGAAAGTGAGTGTCAATATGTTTTATTTCCATGTGCAACAAATGATTCTTTGACAATGAAATGGTTGAGTTGTTATCACAAAAAAGTAAGAGTTGGCTCCTTTTCCATATGTGCAAAATCATCTAAAATTCTTCTAAACCATACTGCTTGGAAAGATACTGAAGTTGCAAGAACATACTTTTCCTATGTTGAAGATATTGCAACTATGGGACATTTCTTGGATGCCCATGAAATCATATTTGTTCCCAAATGAAAAAAATATCTAGATGTGTTTTTCCTATCATCAATACTATCTGCAAATTCACTGTTTGTGTACCCTGGAAGTGAGTAATATTCATAAGTTATGTACCACAAGCCATAGTTGATTGTACCTACAACATACCTTAGTATTATTTTTAAACCTTTCTAGTAAGTATCGCTGAGGGATTCCATAAACCTATTAAAAAAATTGCTGCGAACATTATATCAAGTTTAGTTGCAGTAAGGTACATGAGACTACCTATCAACCTATTATATAAAGTTGAATCAATTGATGAGTCTTCATCTTGTTTTCTCAATTTTATTCCTAGTCTTCAACTTGCATTTATCCATCCTAAAAAATTTCATAACTTATGTAGCATACTTTCGCTGACAGAAAAAAATACCATGGGAAGATTTCTCAGCTTCAATTCCCAAAAAAAATTTCATGAGACCAAGATGATTCATCTCAAATTATGTTTTCATGGAGGCTCTAAATTATTCTAACATGAGATTACCTATATAGATCATATCATCAACATAAAGAAAAACAATGAGTATTTTACCTTCTTGATCTGATTTTCTATAGAGTGTTGGCTCATTACTGCTCCTGTTGAATCCATTGTTAATCATGTAAGAGTCAATTCGACTGTACCAAGATTTTGGAGCTTGATTCAAGCCCAACTTATACACTTTATCCTATTTTACCTTGACTTCAAAACCAGGCGGTTGATCCCAATATACTTCTTCTTGTAATATGCCATTCAAAAAGGTTGAGTTTACATCTAACTGGTAGACTTGTCATTTGTTTTGAGATAGAATAGCTAAAATATTCCTTATTGTATCTAACCTTGCTACAAGAGAAAAAATTTCTCCATAGTCTATGCTAGGTTGCTGAGAGAAACATTTGGCAACCAACCTTTCCTTATGCTTCTCAATATTTCCTTTTTCATTAAGTTTTTTTTTGCACACCCACTTGAAACCTATGTTGGATTTGTCTACTAATAGATTAATAAGATCCCAAGTCTTATTCCTTTCTATGGCTTGAATTTCCTCATTCATGGATTCTACACAATGCTCCTCTATTATTGCTTCTTCAAAGAAGGTTGGCTGACATGATAGTAATGAATTTTTTTTTTGCATCTCATTGTCATTGTTCTTCTCATAAATTTCCCTTATGCTTCTTGTTCTCTGCTTTTCTACTAAAGAGGATAACTCACTACTGTAAGAAGAACCATTTCCAAAATGTTCTTGTTGTCTTTGTACCTATAATCTTGGCAGTCTTGATGGATGTGCTTGCTAATCTGAATTTTCAATTTGCTCATCAATTTGTTGCATTGTATTTTTGTTGTTCAATATTACATTTTCTTTCTTAGTCCATGATTTATTCTAAATGAATTCAACGTCCTCACTCACCAAAAATTTCTTAATGATTGGATTGTATAATATGTAGGCTTTTGATTGTTCACTATATCCTATGAAGATGTATTTTTCACTCTTGTTCTCAAGCTTCTTTCTCATCTCTTCATGGGTATGTGAAAAAACAACACAACCAAAATTTCTAAAGTGAGAAACATTTATCATTGTGCCACTTCATGCCTCTTGAGGTACTTTATCTTTGACACTTGTTGTTGGAAATATTTTCATGATGTAAACTAAATAGAAAAATGCTTCATCCCAATAGTCATTGGACAAATTATTTTCTCTCAGCATACTTTTGGCCATCTTCATGATGGACTTATTTTTCCTTTCAGTCACTCCATTCTGTTAAATGGAGTATATCTAGTTGTGCATTACAATGCCTTATGTATAATCATTATGGAGTTAAACTCTATAGATAGTTTTTAAGCATCCAACATTTTGTGTGGACGCTCCATCCATCATTAGGGACTTAGGTTGAAAAACAAAAGATAGTGGTTGGAACTAGATTATAGCCATTGAAGGGAAGGTTGTGAGATTAGATAAATAATAAATAATAAATTAATAAGATGGTTGGATGATAAAATTATGCATCAAAATAAATTAAATTAAATGAGATTGAGTAAATAAATGATTAAAGGGGATGGGAGAGAGCAATGCGAGGATAAGTATTAAATGAATATGGCTAAATAATAAATTATTGAGATGACATATGGTTAGATAATAAAATTATAAATTAAATTGATAAGATGGCATATGATAAAATAATAATATTATAAATTAAATTAAATTAAGTAAGACATGTTGAAGAAATAATTAATAAGGGGAAGAGATAATGAAATGCAGAGATATGGCATGAGAAGTACAACGATTAAAGTTGATTAGAAAGATATGGCATGAGAAGTATGGTGATTACTCAAGAAAATTAAACATAGAGAGAAGATCATTATGGTAAATCAAGAGAGTCAAGCTCAAAGACAGGGGGTTAAAGAAAGAAAACAAAGATTCTAGTTAGAACAATGAGAGAAAAAGGGTTAGATTTAAAAGATCAGTGACCAAGGTCGTGAATAAGGGGTTTCCAAGACTCGTTGAGTTTATAGCCATCTTCGTGATTGAAATTATTAGGGTGATTTTCGATTTATATGGCTTCTCAAATGATACAGGAGGAGTAATGGGGTGATGAGGCCAAAAGTTTTGTTTGGGAAAAGAATATTAGCTGCTTAGATTTAATAGAAATGATACGGGAGGAGTAATGGGGTGTTGAGGATATAATTTGGTTCCAACGACTACCTTTTTTTTCAACCCTGTAAATTATACCTGAAACCATGTACTCTTTTCTAATCATTCAACTTATTTTGTCCCTGATTATGGTTGGAGTGTCCACTCGAAATGTTGACTTTTCAAAGCTGTCTACACAGTTTAAATCCAGAATGATTATATAGTAGATATGACAAACTATGAAAACATACACACCAAGATTACAATCTACAAAAATATGCCAAATATTTTGAGTTGTATTCTCCTCCTCCATCAGACTTGAGCACCTTCACAAATTTGCCACTCTATTTTTCTCCTTCACCTTTGAATTCCTTGAACTTTGAAAAAGTGCCAAACTTATTTTTAAGAAAACAAATCCATATTTTCCTGCTGAAATCATTAATAAACGTCAGAAAATAAAAACTTCCACCAATGGATTGAGTTTGCATCGGTCCATAGAGGTCCAAGTATAAATGTTATTTTTCTCTATGGGAGGATGTTGGAAAGTTGTCTCTCTTATTCTTTCCAAGTATACAACTTTCACAAGGACTGCCTTGTTCATTCAAAAGAGGAAGATCTTTGACCATTGAATGTTTTTGAAGAAGACTAAGACCTCTAAAAGGAATATGACCAAACCTAGCAGGCTATAAGAGAGTCTCATTCGTGTTTGAGACATTTTGGGTATATGACTAGGACAAATTAACACTCATCAAATTTAATGGAAACATGTCCTATTCTTGGTCATTTGCATTTTTTCTATGAGTTTCCTATTGGGTGGTTTATCCAGAATTAAGCGTGTTGAGCCTTTGAATAAGAAATTATATCCATGTTCCATCAAATGTCCTAGACTTATCAGATTGTGTTTAAGGTTTGGAACATAATAGACATCATGTATGTCTTTCTTCTGATCTTGTTTGGATAAAAAAAAAATACGATACCTTTTGCTTGAGAATCATCACCTAAAGTAATTTCAGATTTGATAGTAGTATCCATGCTAGAAATAAAATCTTTGTTAATTTTCATGTGATTGTTGCAGCCGCTTTCCAGCAACTAAAGGTCCTTGGAGTGGCCTTCTTCAGATGTATGGCATGAAAGAAACATTGCTTCAAAAGTTTCTCCTTCATTGTTGGAGACATTTTCTTAGCCATTGTTATGATCTGAATGCTTCTTTCTTAATTCACTCTCATAATGACCATACTTTCTACAATAGTAGGCATTGAATTATGTATTTTTCTGTCCATTTTCTCCCTCTTACTCTTTGATTCTGTGAGTCTTCTTCCTCTTTGATTCTGTGAGTCTTTAGACTATTGTGACTGTCTTTATTGTTCTTTTGTGTTTTTGTCTTTTGCATCATGATTACCTTTGCCTTTTCCTCTTTGATTTATCCCTTTGTTTCCTCTACTTATACCCCTGTTGAAAGAGTTTTGAATATCTAAAGCATGTTCCAAAGGCCTTTCTTCCAAATTTAGTCTAGTTTAATGTAATATAAGTGATCCCATCATTTCTTCTACTAAGAAATTAGACAAATATTTTTATTCTAAAATGGTTGTTACAACCATTTCAAATTTCTTGGATAACCACGTGAAGAATTTTTTGAACAATCCTGTGATCTTCAATTTGTTCACCAGTCATCCCAATCTGATTTACAATTCCCATCACTCGGGTTATGAACTGGTCAACATTCTCTATTTTAGTAGTCTTCATAGTTTCAAATTGAGTTCTCAAAGAGTGGAGGCTTCTTCACCTTATCATTGCCTTGGTAAGCTAATTTGTCATGGTAGCGAGGTCTGTTGTGGGTGGATCTGTGAAGCCATTCTCCAGTCGTTCCCAACATTCCTAAGCTTGGAGGAATGATTTCATTCTCAAAGACTAGAATTCATAGTTCTTGCCAACCAGAATTGTTCCTTGGGTTGGAACTAAACTACTAGACGAAGCCATTAAAAAAATTGTAGAACTATAGATTTAAAATACCTTAATCTGGCGACTCAGTCCAACTTGAATCATCTATCTTATTGCTTAAGTCCTCATCTGTGGTTTCCGCAGCTGGAAGCTGTGGCAAATCTTGGTGCTTTCTTTGCTAAAAATCTTCAATGGTAGCCACCAAAATCGAGGCAAAAAAGAGGCAAAAGTGAAGTATGCAGAGCACCCACGGATATGGTGCACCTCGTCAATGTCGGTATCTACCAATGAGTGTAGTTGCCTCACATTCTTCCCATATTTACTTACAACCAGTCGAGAATATTTCCTCAATGCATTTGAAACCATTGAATGATTGGTAACTAGGTTTTTTTAGTTCCTAAAAGATGCCATAAACCCTTCTGGATCCTTCTTCACAAACTTCATCAAATATTTGTTAGTGGGTATATTTGCATCACTAAAATAGAAATCAACTTGCTTCACGACCTTTTGTCTCAATTCCTCGGTGAGAACGACCTTTGAGGAAGGAGTGGGAGCAGCCACATTCAAACCCCACGACCTCCTGCTCAAAAAAGAAAATGCTCTCGCTGCGAATGTTCAGTAAAGCTTGAGGGAATCAATCCTCAGTAAAGCTTGAGGGAATCAATCCTCTGACGTGAATGGCTGCTTGCAAGTGCAAAGAAACACGGGAGCTTGGGCAGTAAGCTTTCTCAATGACGAGTTTTCTTTTCAAGAAGAGTCGACGAATATGAATCAAGCGCGTAGAAAACCTCAGATGATATGTTTGGCACGAATTCGGGGGATCAACCACCCTTTCGTATAACAACAATCCTTCTTTCCCATGATGACTATGGAGGGAAGGGATTCAAACCACAGTTAGTTGGGAATCTAACTGGTTGGCGCTTCAATTCATTTGGCACGAAATTCCATCTTCAATGCCATTCGGAAGGTGCCCTATGGTGACGCTGACACTAGAATGCCACATATTTCATGGGAGTCAGTCTCAACTTTAAAAGCCACTATGGGGGGTGGCCGAAACCGCTAGCTTAAGCCACTTATCCAGTCTGTTTTACCACGGTTTACCTTTTTGGGGGGAGGTGGGTGAGGGAAAACCTTGATAACAAGTTGGCTTCTTCACGTTTCAAAATAAAATTTCTCTGTGGATCTTCCGTTGGATCAACGTCCCAAGATCGTTCTCCCTTTCTCTAGTGGATTCTACTCTTAGTCGATCTGCTCTATTCTCTTGGATCAGACTGCTCTCCACTCTGTGAATAGTCTTACTCCTAATGCTGTGATAGATATTCAGAAGGACAGAGAAACAAATTACAACAGAAATAAAAATGCAAGAAAAACAACAGTGGGGTTTCAGTACCCTTCTCTAAATTAAATATAGATTACACAAAATACAATGCATCGTCAGGGATCCCTGACTAACTGCAGTAAACACTTATTAAACAGAGGAATAACTAAAGTCTAACTAGACTAAAGTGAACTTAACTTGGTGAGCTAGCGGACAAGGTAACAACTACAGGGAAATTGGTTGTAACAAGAAACCTATGTGCCATGAGAATGATCAATTTGTGCAAAGCCTTTGATTTTTTAAAGTTACCATCTTTAAAAAAAAATCATGAGCAAAATCAAGTGGCACATTGGAAAAATGGCATGCTCCATGCTTCCCTTTACACATTTTTAGGCAGACTCAATGATTTTCACTCGGTAATCTCTGTTTATTGCCAAAAACTTATAGTTTTTCTCATTTAGTCTCCCTTATTTGTGGGTTTGATTATTCTAAGCTGAAAATAAGTTTTTCCTCGTTTAGTCTCCCTTATTTGCGGGTTTGATTATTCTAAACTGAAAATGGAAAAAATTAGTTGTGCCAACATCCAAGAGTTGTGCAACGTCTTCAAATATGGACCAACAATTACAACATATGATGCACAAATAAATATTGCTGAAAATAATGCACTTAAGACTACTTTTCAAACATATAAAAGTGTGGATTTTGCTAACAACCAAATGTCAATAAGGCCTTTCTCCTACCAAACATTGTGATTCAATTCTTCCCTAGAATCACCATTTCATCCAGCTATTGCTGGTGTTTTTCTGTAGCTTCCATAGGTTTACGAGGGCCAAATCTAAAGTGGACAAAAGATCTTCTCCTTAGGAGATGACCTAAATTTAAAAAACATTTAAATCAAAATAACAATGTAACTATTAAATATTTTGATATAAAATGTCAAAATATATCATACATTTCTGATGGAAATAGACATGAAATTATCCTTAAACACAAAGCCTATATCTCATAAGTCGAACGTCAAATTGATATATGGATAAAATTTTAGTTGTTCAAAACATTCTCAAGCAAGAACAAGCATTTTCCTTGGTACATTTCTTTTTGAAAAATGCAATTGGTTGCATAACCCAAAGGTTGAACATAGTGGAGATTTCAACAACGAGAATTGCAACAAAGGTTGAACATAGTGGAGATTTCAACCACAAGAATTGCAACAAGAATCCCATTGGAGATTCCACACTAATATTTCAAAGAAATAATTCATTGTTGCTATGATCTATTTGAATATATAAAATAACAAAATGTGCCTATTAATGATTTTTTATTGCTCCTTCCATATTTCTTACCGTGCTCTGGGAAGTACTCTCTATCTTCCAACAACTAGTGTAATGTGATTAGTTCTCTAGGGCATGAGGGATTCTAGACTTGAGAGCCAACTTGCAATGAGTGGGAAACAATTCGTCCTCGATTCCATGCAAAATGGCCAGCTTACAATTCATCTTTCTCACTATTTCCAGGTAGGTATTCATCATACCCTTAGTATAGCATATTACATTCTGAAGAGAATGCCAAGCAATGTGGTTCTTGTGGTTGTCGATCATAGTAGTTGCAGGACATGGTGATGATCCAAAATCAATGCAAATGGGTGGTTGGCGTTGTTGATAATCCAAAAAATGTGGTATAAAAAAATCATTAGAAAGTTGGATGGAAAAGAGTTCCAAATGAGACATGTGGCGTTGAAGTGGGCATAGGCAAGAAAAACACACTCAACAAACTGAAAACAGACTTGATATTTCCTTGCTTGAAAAAAATTACAATCGCTTCTTATTTATAGAGGTCTTTGGAAGGATCCCGAAGATCCAAAAAATTCTTGGAGCCATGCGAGTGTCGGCGGATATGTCGGTGGATGAACAGTAACTGGTGGTTGATGGAAGATTCAGTTTTAAATGTGGTTGGTAGAAATTAATCCAACCAACACTCCCCCCTAATTTCTACTACTAATTACATCAATATTTATAATGCCCAAAGCTTCTCTCAAATACTCAAATTGGTCTTGTGCTAAAGCCTTTGTAAATATGTCTGCAAGTTGCTCCTTTGATTTCCAATGTTGTATGATGCGTTCTCCATTGTTGACCAGTTCTCAAATGAAGTGATATCTAGTGTTAGTGTGCTTTGTCCTCTTGTAAAAAACATGATTCTTTGATAGTGCAATGGTGGACTTGTTGTCATAATAGATTGTAGTAGGCTCCTCTTGCTTATGCATTAGGTCCTTCAATACTCTTCGCATCCAAACTGCTTGACATGTTGTTTATGTACCTACTACATACTCTGCTTCTGCTGATGAGATTGTCACTATTAGTTGTTTCTTTGATGCCCATGCCACATCTCCTGTTCCAAGATGAAATGCATATCCAGATGTGCTCTTTTTTTCATCAATATTTCTTTCAAAATCACTATCTGTGTATCCCACCAACTGCAAATTATTTGAAGTAGAATATAGTATGCCATGATTCATAGTTCCTACAATGTATCTTAATAACCTTTTTCCTGCTTGCCAATGTGAATTCTTTGGTGTATCCATGAATCTAGAAATCAAACTAATTTCATACATTATATATGGCCTAGTTGTTGTGATATACATCAAACTTCCAACCAATTTTCTGAATATGGTTGAATCAAAATCCATCTCATTTTGTTCCCTACTTAGTTTTGTGCCAATTGCCATAGGTGTAGAAACTGGATTGCAATTTATCATTCTAAACATTTTTAAAACATCTTTTTCATATTTACTTTGATAAATGAAAATTCCCTTATCATTTTGTGTGACTTCAATGCCAAGAAAATATTTCATTAACCCCAAATCTGTCATCTCAAATTCCTTCTTCATTGTTGTTTTAAACATATCAATAGAGAGATTACTTGTATAGATAAAATCATCAACATATAGGCAAACAATCAAGATCTGATCTTGTTCATTGACTTTGGTGTATAATGTAGGCTCACTAGTGCTTCTTATGAATTCATTTTTTATCATGTATGAATCTATCCTACTATACCACGCTCTTGGTGCTTGCTTCAATCCATATAGTGCCTTCTTCAACCTGTAAACCTTGTCTTGTTGTCCTTTTACTTCATATCCCGGTGGTTGTTGCACATAGACTTCTTCTTTTAAATATCCATTCAAGAAAGTTGATTTGACATCCATTTGATAAAATTTCCAATTGTGTTGAGTTGCAATAGCTAGAACAATCCTAATTGTGTCCAGTCTTGCTACAGGTGCAAATTTTTCATTGTAATCAAATCCATATTCTTGTGAAAATCCTTTAGCTACTAATCTGTTGATTAAGGTTGGTTGTCATTGATGTCAACCCTTGAAGAAAGACCCATAGCACAAAGGTTTGGCTAATGGACCCAATAGTGTTTGATGTAAATATGACTCATTATTATTTTTTCATGGTTGNTCACGGTTAGAGAGTTATGGCCATGAGAAGTTGGAGACCCCAGGTTTGGGTAATGGACCCAAGTTTGTTTGATGGGTAACGGTATAAGTTATGATATATTTTCAGATAATACTATTCTATATGGATAATACATGTCATGCCATTTCTGGTAGTATGTAGAACGTCACATAACTCCTCACGATCTGAGAGTTATGGCCTTACGAAGTTGGAGGACCCTCATATGTCATCTAGAAGCCCCAAAAGGTCAAAGTAATCAAAGTGGTTTAAGAGATTTTAAAAGGTAAATAATAAAGTGAAGTGATGAGTGTATTATAATTCAAAGTG
>ML777361.1:37013-57559 GCA_009831015.1 Picea engelmannii
GGGTTTCCACGTAAAACACTGTTGTACTGTGTATGTGTATGATTGTTCATTTGTTCATTGCTTATTTACTCTGCAGTTATTGGATAATAATGCTTCATTGATATAACACTTGGATTATATGGTTAAAAGGGACTAAATTGCTCTATTACTGATTCACGCCCCCCTCTCAGTAATCCAACATAATCTTGCCTTATACTTGTCAACTTCTCCATTTTCCTTATATTTAGTTTTATAAACCCATTTCACACCTATGCATTCTTTCTCCTTAGGTAAATCAACTAGATCCCATGTATCATTTTTTTCAACAGATTCCATTTCATCATTCATTGCATTAATCCAATGTTCTTCCTTAGTCGCATCTTCAAAATATATAGGATCTCGGGTAAATAAAGCAAAATTAGATTGCAAATCTATCCTATCTCCTTGATCATATATATCTTGCAAGCTTCTAGTATTTTTGCCTCGTAATCTTGGTCTTAATGATTCAAGTGTAGGATTTGAGTCATTACTTACTTGTGGACTTGATAATTCTCCTTTATCAACTTTCCTTTGTGATTTTTCTTCTTGTGGAATTCTTGATGGTATTCCTCCTTGCTCATTTGATTATTTTCCTTGTTCTCCTTGACCTTTTTCTTCTTGTTCTTCATATGGTATTGTTGTTGTTCCTGCAATTGTCTTGTCTATATTTCCATCCCATGATTCTTCCTCTTTGAATACAACATATCTACTTACAATGACTTTATTGGTTATAGTATTATACAACTTATATGCCTTAGATTGTTCATCATAACCAATAAAAATGCATTTTTCACTTTTATCATCCAATTTACTCCTTGTTTCTTTAGGCACATGTGCATATGCAGTACAACCAAATACTTTAAAATGAGAAACACTATGATTCTTACCACTCCATTCTTGTTGAGTAATCATGTCCCTCACAATATTTGTTGGACTCATTTTCAATATATAAACTACACAAGCTACCGCTTCAGCCAAATATTCATTAGATAGATTCTTGCCTTTCAACATGCTTCTTGCCATCTCCATTATTGTATGATTCCTCCTCTCTGCAAGATCATTATGTTGAGGTGTATAGCTTGTAGGGAATTTATTATTTATTCCATGATACATGCAATACTCCAAAAACTCATTTGACTTGTATTCTCCTCCTCTATCTAATCTCAATATCTTAATGGATAGACCACTTTATTTCTCAACCAATGCCTTGAATTCCTTAAACTTGTCAAATGTTTCAGATTTGTGTTTGAGGTAATAGAGCCATGTTTTTCTACTATAATCACCAATGAATGTTAGAAAATATATACTCCCCCCTAATGCTGGTGTTTTCATTGGACCACATAAATTTGTATGCACAATTTCTAAAGGTGCCCAAGCTCTATATGACATTTCTTTTGGAAAGTTTTTCCTATGTTGCTTGGCCAAAATACAACTTTCACATGAACTTACTGGTGCTTGAATAGGTGGTAAAACCCTTACCATTTCATTTCTTTGCAACAAACACAATCCTTTGAATTTTAGATGGCCATACCTCAAGTGTTGTACTCATGCTTGATCTTGAATTGATGCCTTGAAATTTGCTCCAATTTTCTCCATTGTTTCACTTTTCATGCGAAGTGGAAACATTCTGTTGTTTGTCATTTCAATCTTTGCAATCACCATTTTACTAGGAGGAATATAAAATATAGTGCATACATTATTCTCAAAAGCAACTCTATAACCCTTTTGAGTAAGTTGTCCCACACTTATGAGATTATGTTGCAAACTAGGTACAAAATAAACATCAGGAATAATTTTCTTTCCAGTCTTTATTATTACAGTAATTGCACCTTTTCCCATGACTTATACAATGTTATCATTACCCAATTTAATTTGTGATTTAACTGATGTATCCAAATTCTAAATAAAATATTTATTTCCAGTCATATGATTACTACAACCACTATCAAGAAACCAGATGTTACTTGCATTTTCTTGAGCTACATAACATGTAATAAACAATGTCTCATAACTACTCTCAGAGAAACTTGCATTCTTCTTTCTCATATCTTCTTGTTTCTTTTGACATTCATTTTCAAATGACCATACTTGTTGGAGTAATAACATTGAATCTTTGATTTGTCATACCTTTGTGATGCCTAATTGTTATTTTGATTTCTCCTTCCTCCTAGATCTAGATTCTTTCTTTCTTCTCTTTGAAAATTATTTCTTCCTCTTCCTCTTCCTATGAATCCTAGATTCCCTCTTCCTCTTCCTCTACCAAATGTCATTTGTGTTTTGAATGCATTATCCAATGAGGTATTGTCATTTTTGTTCAACCCGTCTTCATAATTTTTCAAGGAGCCAACCAACTCATCCATAGAATATGTAGTCAAATATTTAGATTCTTCAGTTACCACAACAATTACATCAAATTTTCTAGGCAAGCTTCTTAAAACCTTTTCTAAAACCTTTTGATCTGGTAGCTCATCACCATTCTATATTATTTGATTAACCAAATCTGTAGCATGATATGTAAATTGATCTATTGAATCATAATCTTTCATTTGCAAGTTTTCAAATTCACTTCTAAGTGCTTGTAGTTTGGCAATTTTTACCTTACTAGTGCCTTGATATGATGTCTCTAGAATGTCCCACACTTGCTTGGTTGTAGTGTCTAGTTTAATCCTTCCAACAACTAAATCATCCAACACTTGTCCAATTATCTACAAAGCCCTTTTATTCTTTTGCCTATTTTCATCAAGCTTTTCCTTTTCATCAACACTCAAAACAAACTCATCTTGTGGTTCAGTATAACCAATCATTACTATATATGATAGCTCATATGAATCAAATGTTAATTTCATTATAAATGCCCAATTATCACAATTTTTCCTAGAAAATTTTGGAATCATAAGTTACTGATACATGCATGATGTCATTCTTAAAAAAAAATCAAGCCTTAATGAAAATCCTTTCAGTATAAAAATAGAAAAAAATAGTCAAAAGATTATAGTAACAGACAGATAGACAGAAATTGTCACCATTTTACAAATAACTTCACGACTTCATTGCCTCGACCCAACCATATTTGTGCTGCAAATATTCACCATAGTCATGTCCTCTCACCGCTAGCAGAAACTAGTTAATGAGCAACGAGACTAGACTAGGGTCTTTGTGATCCAGTTCTAAATTACACCTCCTCTCATGGCTCCTTAGCGGCGTATCTTCTCTCAGCGATGAATGGGCACTTGGGCCCTCTCAGCGACCACTAGGAACCAGTGGCAACTTATGGAACTGTGGCCTACTTCTAAAATTCTCGCCGAAAATGGTCTCTCGTTCCTTGCTCTATTATCGGACGCATGAGTAGTAACCACATCAATGTTTCTACTTTCCTGGTGTAGCTTCCTGATCAAACTTCTAAATCCAAAGGGGGACTTTGATTTTAAGATGTAGTGTACTTCTTATCTCTTGATCTCTAGGCTTCACCGATAACTCTCTCTTGGTGGAGAGATACAACGATCTCCTCCCACAACTTAGACTTCTATTTTTGTCACTACTTACTTGTCATTACTTAGACCATTTGGCTACAAAATGATGCATCCCCCCTCCCCTCCTGGGGTTCTGTGACCTCCTGGTCTAGGATCTTTCTTTCTTTTGAGTCAAATAGACTCTTCGGGCTCCCATTTGAACCCAAAACAATTATACACAGGCCCCTTTTTCTCCTTAGGCACAGGTCCTGTGATACCCACACCCTCTGTCTACGCACTCTGCACGCTCTTCAATTTGCGAGTGCTAGCTCCTTTTCAATAGCCCCTTCCTACATACACCCCTGGGCTATGACCTTGAGCAAACACATTATTATGGGTGTAGGAAAGAGTGGTTTTAGACCAACCCACTTTTCGCCCCGCAATTCACCTCCGACTGCCATGTATCCCTTTGTTGAAACTGTGGTTGAAATTGCGGCCCGCTCAAGGAAAATTAACGTCCGAGCATGTCCTGCCCCGCAATCCTTCTCGTCCATCGATCTCTCGCTTTCGACGATGATCCATGATCAACGACTGTTATTTATCCTCCCTTTCTTGTCTTCTTTCCTTGTTCCATGCTCGATCCTAGATCTCCACGATCTGTCGACTCATAGCTCCCTTCCAATAAAAAACTGAGGTTGATTTCGCCTTTTGGGCTTCGGGAGTTTCAACTCTCAAACTTTACTTTCCTCCATATGGAAATCTGCCATAGTAGAATATATGCTGCCCCCTGTCTCCTTGAATCTACAGCCAGGATTCCCTCTGTGAATCCGGCCTTCAGGAATCTAAAATATCAAACTCTCATTTCTTTCGGAGATATTTCTCCGAAATGCCAGATTGTGTGCCACGTGTCCTCCTCAATCGAAGGCTATGCTCCCACTTCGGGACTTTGGCCTCCTCAACCAAATTGGCAGTCCTTTCATTCCCTCCTCAATCAACGATTAAGTTCTTCTCTAGATCTTTAGACCTTTTCCTCCTCCCCTTTCCTCCAGATATCTAGATCTGGTGCCACGTGTCCACCTTCACATTGACGGCTCCCGTCATTTCTGGGACTTCAGCCTTCAAGATTCTCGAAGTAGAACAAACAAAAATCTCTGAAGTGAATCCTTCCGGAGTGTCAGATCCTCTAACACTTGTCCTCCCTAATCCAACAGTTATCCAACGAAATGATTCTCTATCCTCCATGTGTCCCTTCGCAGATCAATGATCCACGTGCCCCCTTTGGGATTAATGGCCCTGAATGCTTCGGGCTTTGATGCTTCAGAACTTTTTGAAACTCAATTTTTCAAAAGCCCTGGAGTACGATCCTCTGAAGTTCACGATCTGGTGACACCTATCCAACCCATATCAACGATTATCATCTGCTTCGACTGTTCGGGCTTTGACTATTTCAAACCCTTCTCCTTCGCGTTCTCTCGGAGTGATTTCACCCGTAATTCACGATCTTTCGCCACGTAGCCTTATAGATATGACAGTCCATATTCTCTTCGGATCCTCGGGTCTTCGGGGCTTCTCTATTTGGGCTTCGGGAGTTTCAAACTCCTATGCACTGGTGTCTCCCGAAGTGCTTTCACCCGAAACACACGATCTCTTAATGTGTGTCTCCCCCTTGATCTAACAACCTCTATTCGCTTCGGGTCTTTGGGTTTCAAAAGTTTCAACTC
The DNA here is from genome assembly GCA_009831015.1 of Picea engelmannii. Lineage (NCBI taxonomy): Eukaryota > Viridiplantae > Streptophyta > Pinopsida > Pinales > Pinaceae > Picea > Picea engelmannii. The sequence goes on from ML777361.1 coordinate 42,202, forward strand.
CTAGGTACTCATTCCTCCTCGAATGCTTTCACCCGAAACTTAGATCTTTCGCCACCTATCGCTCTAGACTATGGACGATCCCTGTTCTCTTTGGGACTTCGGGAATTTGACAAGTCCACTCTCCTGCGCACACAAGGGTTAAGTTTTGTGCACTTACCTCCATATCCAACGATTATTGGTCCTCTGCGTTCAGATCCAATGGATTGGGTCTGTTCTTCTCCTCTACGCTTCCTTCGTTCACTGGACGTATATCTGACGGTCCAGGCTCCCTTCCAAAATCGATCAGACGGTTGCTGACAATCCTCCTCCTGATATTTTGACTTCTTCTGCCTTGGAATATTTTGTCAATGTTCGAAGGCTTTGACCTTTGAACTTTCTCTTGCGAACCCAACTATATTGGGTCTCTCTTACGCTTTTGAAAGCGTTATTTATTCTGAGCTTTAGGACTTAGAATAAGTCCATTACCCACACACTCCTTACGTTATCTCTTCTGAGCTTGATCTCCTTGAAGATTCTAATCTCCCACGCACTCCTTGTGTGTCTATACAGATGTTTACAAAAACTTGACTTCAACAGAGTCCCAGTTGTCTCAGGATATCCTAACCTAACTCTCTCATGAGTTCTACTTCTGCTATTATACCTCTCTCGAGTTCTTCTTCTCCTATCCAACCTTTCTACAAAGATCTCTTTTTGAATCCTCCTAAGTCTCCTAATGAAATCTAATACAAGATCTCTTTACAAAAGAGGGTCTCTGCGAGTTTGTCCTCTCTCACCTAAACTCATCTATTACATTGAAGTTTTCATAAATGGCCATCTAGTCTGAATTGAATCTAGAGCCATCAACCTATCATCCATTAAAGGAAACCTTATCTTCTGCCTGTTCAGAGATATGGCTTGGTTTTCACTCAAGCTTACAACATGGACCCGTATATGATCATATTTCAAATTTAAAAATGGGAGAGTTAATGCCTCTCCCTCTCTGAAATACACGCATATGTGTTGGAATGTTGGCATGTTGCTGAGGTGGAGTGATGCTCCTACATCATACTCCACTGTTGGGAAAATCATGAGCTCCTACTCATGAGCTCCTCTTCTCTAGTGTTGAAATCCTTATGGATCCCAAACTTTCCCTTGGAGTTTTCCTCTTGCTCCTCTCCAGCTATGCTGCTGCTGCTGCTTCTTCTGTTTCTCCCCTGCTTCTATGGCAGACTCTCTTCTGTTCATCTCCCCTTTTTTGACTGCTTCTGTTGACCTCAACATCAGCTTCCCGATCTCCTCTATCACCCTGTCCAACTGCTTAAATGGATGGTTCTCCTTATGCAGTCTTCTCGGATGCAACTCTTCCCTATCGGTGGGTAGATCATCTTGACCCCCCATATCATATTATTCTTCTTTTGTGGAATTATCTTGCCACCCTGCTGCAGGCTCCAGTTCTGCAGTCTCATCACTGAGTTGTTGCTCAGTTTTCTCCTCTGACATATTAGATTCTTTCAGCTCCTCTTGTGCTGGGATATCTCTAACTTCCTCCAATCGTTCCTCTGGCTGGTATGCTCCTCCATCTATTTACAACTTGACCTGTTGGATGTGCAAGTTTTGCACCATTACCCTTCTCTCTAGGGATTCCAATTCCTCATACAACTCAGCAAAATCGATGTTGTTTGTTTCCTCTTCTGCTGCAGTCTTTAGTGCTACAATCATCTCCTGTTCATCTTCTTGGATGAAAATTTTGAGCCATTCTTTTGAATGCTCATCTCCTTTTGTTGGGGTAGACATTAGTGTCTGCTCCATTTCTTCCTCTTTGACAGTTTATGTTGGTTGTCCTTCCTCTTCTGTTGCACTTTGATCATGTGCGCTGGCCTCTACTTGGTTGTTTGGTAGGAATGTCTTGATCCCTCCAATAATCAGAATGCTCCCCTGGTCCTCCTCCTGGATGGTGAAAGTATTTAACTTCTCATCATCTTCATTCACATGGTCTACAAATCCACATGAATCTTCACCTATCAACACTCCTTGCTGACCTGAACCCACTTTTGAGCTCCTCAGACTTTCAAACAGTCTCGTTTCTTTCCCCCTGCCCACCTGGAAATTTGGGACTTCTCTTCTTCCCACCTGGCAGTCTATGAGATCAACCGATCCCATCTCATTTCCCACCTGGAAATTTGAACTTTCAGCATTTCTCCCCTAGGAGTATATGAAACCTTGCAGTGATCTCTTTCTATTGCCCACTTGGCAACTTGAAAGTCCATTTCTGCCCACCTGGTAGTTTATGATATCTTCATATGATCTCACCTCCTCCTCATCACTGAGGTGTCTCCCAATTTCTGGTTCACATATGTGAATCTATTCCTCCTCTGTGTCACTGAGATTTTCTAATTTCCCCAACCACCTTCTCAACTCTTGTTGTTGCTTTCTAGCTAATAACTTTTAAACAGGCCATTTTGCCTTCCTATTCACAGGACATTCGTACCTCCAGTGTACCTTTTCCTCTTGCTGCATCTTCAATGCTAGTTGTTCCATCCTCTCTGTTATCTCATTGAGCTCAAGATCCATCTCTGGATTTCATTTCTGCTTGTAGTCTTCCTTTCGACCATGCTCATGGCCTTCTTTAGCCATTTTCATCTTGTACCTGCCCTCCTGGAAAGTCTATGGATCACTCTACATCCGAGAGCATCTCCATCTTCTGTCACAACTCACCTGGCTATTTAAATTTTTGTTGCTATGCGCGTGTGCAACAACCTTCTCACAGAGCTCAATACCCTGCTTCCTTCACCTGCTGTCTACATGAAAAATTTAACTTCTAATACCACTTGATGTTATCAGATCATCCCTTTCACTTCCTTCTTGTTTTTTGTCTGCAAACAAACTTCGGCCTTCTCCTCTTTCTCTTTTGCCTGAAATCTACAGACAAAAATTCATCTCTGATACCACCTGATGCAACCCCCCCTACTCGCTCGTAGGGCTACACGACCTCCCGGTCAAGGAACTTTCTTTCTTCTGAGACGGATCGACTCTTATGGCTCCCGTTTGAACCCAAAACAATTATACACAGGCCCCTTTTTCTCCTTAGGCACAGGTCCTGTGATACCCTCACCCTCTGTCTGGGCGCTCTGGGCGCTCTTCAATTTGCGGGTGCTAGCTCCTTTTCACTATTCCCTTCCTACATACACCCCTGGGATATGACCTTGTGCAGATGCATGATTGCGGGTGCGGGAAAGAGTGGTTTTAAACCAACCCACTTTTTGCCTTGCAATTCACCTCTAGATGCCACGTATCCCTTTGTTGAAACCGTGGTTGAAATTGCAACCCGCTCAAGGAAAATTAACATCTGAGCATGTCCTGCCCCGCAATCCTTCTCATCCGTCGATATCTTGCTTTCGGGGATGATCTGTGATCAACGACTGTTATTTATCCTCCCTTTCCTATCTTCTTTCCTCCTTCCACGCTCGATCCAAGATATCCATGATCTGTCGACACGTAGCTCCCTTCCAATCAATGGTTGAGGTTGATTTTTCCTTTCGGGCTTCAGGAGTTTCAACTCTCAAACTTTACTTTCCTTCATATGGAAATCTTCCAGAGTAGAATATCTGTTGCCACCTGTCTCCTTGAATCTATGGCCATGATTCCCTCCGCGAATTTGGCCTTCGGGAATCTAAAATCTCAAACTCTCATTTCTTTCGGAGAGATTTCTCTTAAATGGCAGATCACCTGCCACGCGTCCTCCTCAATCAACGGATTTTCTCTTGCTTCGGGACTTTGGCCTCCTCAACCAAATCGACGGTCCTTATGTTCCCTCCTCAATCAACGATCAAGGTCTTCTCCGGGTCTTCGAACCTTTTCCTTCCTCCGCTTTCCTCCGAAGATCTAGATCTGGCACCGCGTGTCCACCTTCACATCAACTAATCTAGTCGTTTCTGGGACTTCGACCTTTGGGATTCTCAAAGTTCAACAAACACAAATATTCGATGTGAATCCTTTCAGAGTTTCAGATTCTCTGACACTTGTCCTCCCTGATCCAAAAGTTATCCAATAGAATGAGCCTTCGTCCTCCACGTTCTAAGGCTTCGACCTTTGAACTTTCTCTTGTGAACCCGACTATCTTGGGTCTCGCTTACGCTTCTGAAAGCGTTATTTCTTTTGAGCTTTAGGACTTAGAATAAGTTTGTTACCCACACACTCCTTGCGTTATCCCTTCTGAGCTTGATCTCCTCGAAGATTCCGATCTCCCATGCACTCCTTGTGTTTCTGGGATTTCGTCACACTCAGATCCGAAGGATTTCTTGAAAAGAAATTCTTCTCACCCTCCTGGCATTATCCTTGCTCGATACACTCCTTGCAAATATTCTCCTTACAGAATGTTCAGTAACTCTGTCTCTTTACGAACTCAACAGAGAGCTCTTTCTATGCACTCCTTGCACTTCTGCTGATGAAGGTTCAACGCTATCTCTCTTGAGCTTTTCTGAGGTTAACTAACCTTTGTCAATGCATTCCTTGCGGACTATGTGGACTCCTTTCACTCGGAACTCAAAGACGAGAAACAATTGAAACTTATACAATACTTCACCAGTTCATACACTCAAAACATGAATGACATATAAAAGCATAACAACGAACACAAATACATAAACACACCATGAGCAGCAAAAACTTATTTTCTATTATCTCAGTATGTCTATACAGATGTTTACAAAAACTGGACTTCAACAGAGTCCCAGTTCTCTTAGGCTCTCCTAACCTAACTCTCTCCTAAGTTCTACTTCTGCTATCATACCTCTCTCGAATTCTGCTTCTCCTATCTGACCTTTCTACAAAGATCTCTCTCTGAATCCTCCAAAGTCTCCTAATGAAATCTGATACAAGATCTCTTTACAAAAGAGGGGCTCTACGAGCTTGTCCTCTCTCACCTAACCTCATCTATTACATTGAAGTTTTCATAAATGACCACCTAGTCTGAATTGAAACTAGAGCCATCAACTTGTCAGCCATTAAAGGCGACCTTATCTTTTCCCTCTTCAAAGATATGGCTTGGTTTTCACTCAAGCTTACAACATGGACCCGTATAGGATAATATTTCGAATTTAAAAATGGGAGGGTTAATGCCTCTCCCTCTCTGAAATGCGTACAGGTGTGTTGGAATGCTCGCACGTTGTTGAGGTGGAGCGATGATCCTACATCACACAGCCTGATTCTACCTCCTCAATAGATACCGATGTTTCCAGACTTGGCCACTCTTCCAACTTGGAGCACCTTCACACAAAATACAAGCCGATCATGACGCTGGGCAAATTGTTTCTTCTCTCACAGGACTGTTACAACCCTCAACCTTACAACTCTGATACCACGATGAAGTGGGCAGAGGCAAGAAAAAAATACTCAACAAACTAAAAATAGACATGATATTTCCTTGAAAACAATTATAATTGCTTCTTATTTATAGAGGTCTTTGGAAGGATCCCAAAGATCCAAAAAATTCTTGGATCTATGCGAGTGATGGTGGATATGTCAATGGATGAAGAATAAGTGATGGTTGATGGAAGCTTCAGTTTTAAATGTGGTTAGTAGAAATTAATCCAATCAACAGGCATGGGGTAGAAGCCAATCCTATCTACTACATGGAGACAATTTATAAATCGATAATAATTCCTAAGTAATTCAACTAAATTTTTTTGATTCAATTAATTTTCTTATGATAGAAGTCTAGAAATTACTTGAGCTCAAATAATTCCTCTATACAAAATATCTTTGAATTTAAAAGAAGTGAAGTCTCCACCACTCTAAAGACATTATAAATCCTATTTTGTTTTATAATGGTAAAACAAATTATTATTTACTTGTAACCTGCATGATACTTTGTATAATATATGGTATTTATTTGATTATATTATATTTTTTTACTGCATGATACTTTGTATAATATATGGTATTTATTTGATTATATTATATTTTTTTATATAATATTTATTTGATCATATTCTATTTTTTCTATATGGTATTAACCAAGCAGCCCGGGTTCAATGACATTTATAGTGGAAATTCTAAATTCTGTCCCCAAGGAAATCGGTCTGGGACCAGAGAATAGAATCATCAGTCACTCGGTATTTGTCTTTCTCGTACATTTTTCATGTCTTGTCATCACATGTTAATCTCGCCCGTGAAATTATCACATTATCTTATGTAACAAGGCATGCATTTGGTGTCAATTTTTCATGTCTTGTCATCTCATATTAATCTCTTCCGTGAAATTATCACATTTTCTTATGTAAGAAAGCAGGCATTAGGTGTCAATTTTAAGTATTTTGTTGAAGGGATACTATTTTCTTTACATATTTTTAGATCATCTTTTTCAATTTTTAATATTGAAATTTCCAATTTTTTAAATTTTTATTAAGTCAAAAATTTAAATTTTTTCTTCCTAAATAAAATTATATATTATTATTTATAAATTCATTTGAATGTACATACAAATCTTATTATACCATTATATAAAGTTAGAATTATTCCATATAAAATTTATATTGTTACGTTATTCCATATAATTTTTACTTGATTAATTAATTTAATTAATTATTATATAAAGATATTAATTATTATATAAACATATAGTGTTACATTATTCCATATAATTTTTAATTGATTGATTATTATATAAAGTTAGGATTATGCAATGTAAGTTTTACTTGAGTTTTATGAATACTTATCTATTTCCTTAAAACCAAATAGTTATCCTCTACAATGTACAATAGACAAAGCATAGGATTGTATAGTATGACATTTAATGATATTTAATAGAGGTTTTTTCTCTTTTAAAAATTTAAATTAAATTATTCACTATGACATTGAATACTTTTTTTTCCCTCTCTTTAGATTATTTATATATTGAAATTTTACAATTTATGATGTATTGGTTCAAATGGTAAGTATAGTAAAATTATCACAACAATATTCATAGTTCACTTTAGAATATTTTTTTTTATTTTTTTTTAAGTAAAAACAGATCCTATTATATTAAAGTTTCAAAATTACACCATGACATGGAGGTGCCAGCTGTCCCACCTGTGAAGGAAACCGAGATAGTTGGCCTGTCCAAAATAGCATGCAAGTTCAAAACCTCGTATTGCCACCCTGCCTGAAGGAAACCAGGGTGCATGACCAGCTTCAACAACAGTTTGATAATGCCTATGCTAACGCTGACATGGCTATGAAATAGAAGAGCTACAGCTCTGATAAACATCAAAAGAGAGAGAGTTTGAAACAATGTTCAACAGGGAAACCTATTAACTGGTGTCCTCGCGGTCATTCGTCTCCTTGCCGCTTCTGACAGGAATGGCATATAGCTGAGCGCCGGTAGGGCATTGTCGTCGTGGGGTGGCATTGGAGTAAGCTGCGTACAACATATCCAGGTGTTGGCTAACGCTGACAGCCCTGAAGATTTGGTCGTCCACCATGCTGCGGACCTCGAAGATCAAGTTCAGGTGCTCCGGGTGAAGAAGTGATGGTGACTTTTGCTCAGCGTCCTTCTCCTGGTGTGCCTACTACGCTCCCTGCGGCTGCAATTCATTGTTTCCTTCTGGCAGCTCTTCCTCTACCAGGTAGGTGGCGAATTCCTCAGTGGGAGCGTCGCTGGGACTGTGTGCTTCTTGCGGGCGGGGAGGTGGTGCTTCTGCTCCAATGCACACAGGGGGGTTCCAATTGTCTGGAACCGTAAACATGCGACTTTCAGAGAAGTCGTGGGGGAGTTCCATTGAAGGAATTTCCTCAACATATGTTCTGGGGGGCGAGTCTACTACTGTGGCCTCCTTGGTTCTCTTTTTCTTGGCAAGAACCCGAACTCGCTCTAATCGTTTATGTCTTTTCCACTGGGAGTCTGCCGCGTACCACCCTGCTCCTCTGCGGGGTCTTCCTCTAGCTCGTGGCATGATGAGAATGAGGACGAGAGCTAGAACTTCCCCTGCACGTCTATTCTTGCTCGGCTCTATGAGCTGTGAATGCATCCTAAGGCTGCCGAGAAGGTTGATAAGGGTGAAAATGGTGGTTGTAGCCATTAAGGCCGAGGGCTTAATGCTCTGGCTGGCCGGCCTGTTCGCGCGAGTGAGAGGCCCCATCAAAAGGTGGAGGCTGACTGAAGTGATGCCCCTCATAACTAGCGAGGATATGAAGGCGGTTGGCCACCATTAATGGCCCCTCTTGACGCTTCTCCACGTGCCCACCTCGCTCCAAGTAGCACCCCATCTGGGGCACTTTAGCATAAATATTATCCAATCTATAAAATTATAAAATTATAGATTTCTTAGTTAACTTATATTAAGTAGAAAATTTAATGTGAGTAAAATTTTTGTTTATAAAGCTAGTTCATAAAGTTGGGATAGTTTCATGCTAATGGGAATATATTAGTATGTATATAATATAAAAGGGTTGATTATTATTATTTACATTTTACATGGAGAATATCCAATCTAAATCTATTTTTTCATGTTTTAAACAAAATTTTGATAATTTTAGGCATTGACATAGTAAAATTAACTTTTTTAAACAAAAACTCCTACCTAACAATTTTAAGGATGACTTAAAATTATAATTCTAAATACAAAAAAATAAAAAAAAATTACTTTAAATTATACAATCTACTAAAATTGGTCAAGCATTTTTTTTTCCAATTAATTGAATATATATATATATATATATATAATATTTTGATGATGTCTATCTTTGTGATTCCATTAATTCTTTTTGAAGTTTTTCATTAAATCTTTAAGATATGATTTACAAATTATATACTTACTAAAAGTATTTATTTATTTAATTAATTTTATAATACAATTTAAAATTATTAATAAAACTTATAATAAAAATATAAGAAAATCAGAAAATATATTTTGACTAAATAATGTATATTCTATATATATATATATATATATATATATATATATATATATATATATATATATATATATAATGTTAAAATCCTATTTATTTAAATATTTATAATAAAAAAAATTACAAATTGAACATGTTTAAAATATAACAAATTCCATAATAAAACACTTAATTATCTACTAATCACATCATATTTGAACTTTATCATCTTTGATATCAATGAAAATTTAATACCTTTTTTTTCTTACTCACTTTGATAATATAAAAACTTTTTTTTTTTTTTAATATGGTATCAAATTTCCCAACTTTATATAATTATTATATGTAGACATTATTTAAATACTATGAATAAATAGATTATTAATTTGTCTTAGATAATACCAAAGAATGTTTAATAAATAATAAAATATCGATTTGATAACTTAAAATTGTATTTCAATAATAATAATAAATTTAATATAGTTATTTAAAAATTAAAATATAAATAAAGTTCTTTAAAGTATATAATCAATTTTAAGTGAATAAAAAAATATTTATTATATTTATTTGTATTTTAATTAATATTTATGTTAGTAAAAAATATTTGATTAATGTATTTAATAAATTAATTACTCATTAAAATTTTGTTAATTATATTTATTATTATTAAATAATTGAAAAAAAAATGTAATTATAGATGTGAATGGGTGATCATGTATACTTATGTAAAGTATTAAAGTTGATTGAGTACTTTACTAATTTATAGTAGGAGAAAAAATAATTAAGTAAAAGATAAAATATACTAAAGTCATATTGTTGTGATGTTATTTTAATTTTTTTTTATGTAATATGTTAAATACAGTTTGAGTGGGCTTAATGGTTAAGAACATGTGTTTCCTCCTAAGAGGTCCCAAGTTCAAATCCAAAGGGAGATAGGGTATGTATACCTTCGTAGACTTTGTCCCTTGTTTGGGGTCCCTTGTCCCACAAACAAACACCGGTTTGGTTGGCTTAGTAGTGACCTTAAAAATAGATTATTATTATTATTGTTATTATTTGGAAAATATTCCCAAACATTTTGTTTTAAAAATTAATTAAAAAAATTATATTTTCTAAGCTTAAAACATAAAAACAATTTGTGGGATATTATGTTGTGAATAACAATGTAAACACCTTAGTATATTAGTTCAAGTGATTGAGTGATAATGAACTTCATGCACGAGGTTTGGAAATTAATCACCAAAGCAATGTTCTACTTTGAAAAAAAAAAAATTATAAATAAAAGGTCCAAACAACCTCATGGAAGTAAAATTTATTGAATAGAATTTGTAGATCACATGTATGTCTAATAACTTCTTTTTTGGTATCAAATGTTACTTGTTAAGAGCCTCTCAACTGGACCTATATTAAAGTCCAAATGATTTTTATTTATTTATTTAATAGATCTTGATTGCTAATGTATTAAATTCAAATAATTTTAATTAGTTGTCCATTAAGCAAGTCTAAATTAAAGTTCATTAAGCAAGTCTAAATTAAAGTTTAAAGAGTGTAAAAAATAATAAACGGGAGATGAAGAACCATCATCTCCCACATATATTCCTAACAATGGCACTCCTTTATAGTGACCTAGAACCCTTCATTCAATACTCAACTCTATTGTCATTTGTACTCAAATGATGAGGACGCGGAATAGATTTTATCTAGAATAAAACCAAGGAACAATAAGAAATAAATGAAAGATAATAATTGATTGCATAACTTTGTTCATCTGGCCAAAGCCCTTCTTATATTTTACAAATGGTCCACAATATAATTTCTTAACTATTTTCACTCGATTTGAAGATGAAAAGAAATAATTAACTAAATACACATAGCTTGAAGGATGAAAGAAATTATAAACAATTCATATGCACATAACTCGAAGGAAAAAAGATGAAAGTAACTATCCATGAATTATGTTGGGATTCTATAAAGGCACCCTAAAAGGCCTGCATTGTTGGTGAGATGTCGTTCTTAAGAGACGTGCCCTTAGGTTCCACATTAGTTCCTACCAATTTAGATCAAAAGTATCCCTATTTTCTTCTCAATTTAGGAAGATCTCTATGGGGAGAAAAAATGATGGGAGAAACATCCATTTATGATGAGTATTGAGCTATAACCAGAAATAGTGTTGTGGGGAAATTGGTGTTAGTCTTGAACACCAAGTGTCAGCTTCCTCGATCTGTCCATTAGTCATGGTTTATGGCTAGGAATGTTGGAAAGAGATTGAACCTAATGATAGAATGATTTTCTATAATTAATTAATGTTGAATATGTTGACATAGCATGTTGGGGTGTTCAGTCCAAAAAGTAAGGATGGAACTAATTTCCCTCATATGTAAGAGGAAAAAAATGTAGTAGTCATGCTTCATGTCAAGAGGTAGAGATAAACCTCCATGTTTATACCAAAGGTTGTGTATCCAAGGGGTGCAATGATGGGAATTCCTTTATGAAATTCGAGAACATCTAGAGACGCCTACATAGTGAGATCCAAAAGAGGTATTCCCTAAAGAGGGATCCATATGTGATGCTCAAACTATTGTGTTGAAGGTGCCACCAAATCCCAAAATTAAATAAAGTGTGCAAGTTATATAGGTAGAAGAGAATTGATATTGGAAGTAAAATCCTCATTCCCAATAAGATATGTCATGTATCATATGGATTGTGTAACCATTGTAAGATTTCAAATAACAATCAAACTCCAAATATAGTGCCATGCATGTTGATGTAGAATGGATTTGGGATGCATTTTAGAATCCACTTGAGAATGAGCATTGATTTGAATAAGTGTTGAATAAATGGAAGGATCAAGATAATTCAAGGAAATACAAGGACCAAAAGGTGCATTATGACTTAGATATCTATTGTGATGAATTTCTAGAAGTGGTAAAGTGTGATGTGTTTCATCCTGTAGCTAATGAGGAGTAGGTTTGGAGTGAACTTCCATCTATAAAAGTGTAGTATTGTCTTGTAGGACCTTCATACTCACACTATTAAGTAAAATTTAATTATGCACAATATAGGTTCTATGAATGGATACATGAGTGTTGACCAAATGATTTTCTCTCTTTAGACGAAAAGAGGCATGGTATTGATCAATAGTTTGAGACTATATTCATTGGAATGAAATGATAATAATTTGGGTATCCTTGATCTCATAAGAATGATAAAGATATATATGTTATAGTAGTTGAGATCACTATGGGGATTAGGGCATGTTACAACACAATGTTCCTTAACCAAAAGACTAGAGCCATGTGTTAGCGATAAAAAACGCACCAGCATTTTTGATAGAACGATGCCTAATATTGTAGGAAAAAATTGACTAGCTTCCTGAGCTCCAAATGCAGATCTGAAAGCACCATTGGAAATCTTAGGATTTGTAGATGTCGATCGACTATTTAAGCATGCAAAACAGACTCTCCATGACTGAGAAATTTGATTTTGAAAAAATCTGCGCTTTCACCAGCGCAGAAGGCAGAATTTTAACTAGTTAGTTGTTGAAAGCTGCGCCTTTCAACAACTAAGGAGCATATTTTCGGGTAAATTAGCTGTTGAAAGCCTGTAATGCCAGAATACTCAAAATTTCGCCCAGATTGAGATTTTTTGGGTTTGAATGGTTTGAATCTTCTTCAATAAGCTGATTATGAATTATCAAATCAAATTCTGAAGGCTATTCTTGGAGATGAAAGTCAAAAGGGAATTTTTGACTAGATTTGGTGATTTTCAAGGGCAAAATGATAGGGATTTTTGGCACACATCATCAAATTCGAATTCCACTTTCAAAGGAACAGATAAAAGAGCCTTGGAAAGCTAGGCTACACTTCATCAACTTTCAACCAATGTTTGAAGACCAAAAGAGAGAGGTTGACCTCATCTTGAGGATCTCTCCTTATCTTTTGTAAATCAGTTTTGACTTTCTATTTTTAGAATATCAGATCCATTGTTTTAGGATCTGAAACTAATTGTAAAAGGATATAAAGCCAAAGACATTTGGAGCACTAAGGGGTTCAATCTTGGATACATTTGGCCTATGTACTTAGACTCTTATTTTGATATGAATCATAGTTTTCTTTTGCTACCAATGTCAGATTTTCTCATGTGTTTCCTTTCTCTGTAATTTGATTCAATTTATCTCAGCTATTAAGAACTGTCATCTTCTTATTTGGCTCATGAATTCGAATTGAATGATATCTTACTATCTTGTATGACCCTGCATGTTAATGTACTTGGTTATCTAGAATAGTATTCTTCATACCCCATTTCAAATTACTGTATTTGATTATTGGCTTCTAAAAGCACTGGCTCATTCGAATGCATGATAAGTTGTTCTTCTCATTAGTCATCCTCAGTTATCCCATTGATCCACACACTTTGTTAGTGATTTCTTAAGTTACCAAGCATCCTTAGCTTACAACCCTAAGGAGTTTCTTGGAGTGATAACAAAATGGCGTCGTTGCTGGGGAGACGAGATTGAAGCTCAGCTTCCTTGGGAGACGACAAGATCCAGCTTTGATGATAGACAAAGCCTGGACATCTTTTGGTTGTAATCATCTATCTGGTGACTCCATGAAGGACGAATTCAGTGGAGACTCCATGAAGGATGGATCTGTTGGCGACTCCACTGGTATATAAATGAATCAGATCTTAACAAAAAGGTATGCATTCTGCAATTTCACAAGTATTTCTGGTTACCCTCATCCAGTACCTACTAGAGATGAATGGGAACGCAGTATCCCTAGATTTCATGGAGAGAAGTGGGAAGTACCAGCTGAACATTTGTTGGATTTCCATGACTTCATTGACCGGCTTGAAATTGCACATGAAGATGTTCAAATTTTCTTTAGAGGGAATTGCTCTTGACTGGTGCCAATCTCTTCCGGATGCAAGTGTCTGCTCTTTGGCTGATTTTCATGCTGCCTTCCATGTATTTTGTAAAGACCATTTTTCGGATGACCTTCTCTATCCTGAATGCTGTCATGATTTCAATTTGTTTAATAAGAAATCAGATAGTTATGTGAAATATGCTACAGCAGGAGATGCTTCTCATCATGACCAAGATATTGATGATTTACAGGATGATGTCCATAGTATAGATGTTTTAAACAGTACACCAAATACATCCACTATCTTAGATTGTTATCAAGATCATATTGCCTCTTATAAAAACTTAAAAAGTGAAGAGCAAATTGACAAGACAACAAGTGACAATTTCAGATATGCAGAGGATCATGAGGGCAGCCTACAGTTTCAAGATTTGCAGAGACTTGAAATTTGCAGCAGACGTGAAGAAGAGAAAAAAGGATTAGATTGCAGTCCATATGAGGAGAGTAATGGTAAAGAGGAGCAGAAAGGTTCAAATCAGACATTCAGTTTGTATTTTCCTCCAGCAGAGATCAAGCTGTCCACATTCGACATTGAGTTTTGTGAAGGAAAAAAAGAGCAGCTACAACATAGTCAGTTGGATCACCAGTTCCAAAAGGTATTTATTTATGAATTCAATGACCCTATTGCTGGCTATTTAGATTTTATGAGCAGCATAAATCCAAGGATATTTTTGTCAAAAAGAGATTATCTTTATCATCCGCTCAAACCTCTTTTCTGCATGATATGGCTTTCATTACTTTTCGGGTCAAGATCTAGCATGATGCCTATAAATCGGTTTCTGACATGGTTGCATTGGAAGTATACTTTTACTTGATCAAAATGCTTCTATTGGCTAGATGTAGGAGTAGACAGAAAAATAAGCTCGCTTTATGAGCATGTAGATCTCTTTCAGTTATTGTTGAATAAGCAGAGACTTCCAGAGGGCTTCGAGATGAGAAGTCATCAGGTGCAATGTAGGTAGATGAAGAACAAAATGATTACAAGAAAGCGCATTGTGAGGGAAGCCATGGGGAGGGAAAATATGAGATGACAATGAAGACACATTTGTTAATCATAATAGTGCTCTGTCAAGGCTGAAGCCTATGTGAAAGAGACGATTTCCCCAGACTGACAGTTTAGAGAGATCTTTGATTACTAGCTATGCAAGATACATAGCATCCTTGGGGGCTCGATTTCATCGTGTTGATTGGATTGCAATACCTGGTTTGCTAGCTCCTCCGGAGATTTGCCGAAGAAGAATTGCTTCTTTCAAGCATGTACTAATAGTTAGGAAAGCTTTGATGAATCTTTGTACATTGCTTACCACACGGTATGCAAAGCACCTGCAACAACTAAAAACAGAGCAAGCTCTAGACAATGATAATGTAGGAATCTCAAAAGGTCTTGTAAAATCATTGGCAGAAAAGTCTTGTTCGTAGTCAGAATGCCTCTGCTAATCTTGGTTAGTTGTATGCCTTGTGGGATGATTTTGAAGAACCAAGTATTGCAGCTGCAGTTGATGAGGTTATGAGATGCAAATCCATGGCTAAGTTAAGTATAGTGAAAAGGTCTGGGGGTTCTTCCTCATATGTGACAAAATGGT
>ML777361.1:109877-126015 GCA_009831015.1 Picea engelmannii
CACTTTGGAGGACTTATTGCAAGTGTGAGGGAAAAACTCAAGGGAAATCAGTAAGGCTGAAAAGCCCAACTGATAACCTGAGGATAAAAAACCCTTGGTGAAAGGAACTCTCCCAGTGAACCGATCCCAAGGTAACTGACCTAAACACGACTCATGTAGACCTATTACATTATTAACCCACGTAGGGGTGTGGAAATTCCAATTACAAAAATAAGTGTTGGGCCAAACACTGCCCTGTAGAATCAAAAGTCTTCGACAACATGGCATCTGATGATGCATCTCTTCATGGCACATGAGTTGACCAACTATGTTGGAGAGGCGGTCAACAGAAGGGAAAGGTAAATGAAGACAAATTGGCGTAACGAGAGACTATCCTATCACTGTCACCTCAACATGATGTCTCTTTCTATTTAGGGTGGTAGGCCCAAGGGAGACGTCCCTGGTGACTTGGGGTTTTGAGAAGGTGAAGGATAAAGGCCAAGTAAAAGAAAAGTTCCCTCTCACAAGTCACCACCAATCAGAAAGTCCGGTTAAACAACTAATAAAGAGATAATAAATCAGAAATGTACCTGCCTAGAACAAAGCAACAAAAAACTATATTTGCAAGAGCACTTGCTGGTTAGCACTTCATATAACCAGAGACTTTCTCAATAAAAGCAATTGACTAATATATTGATGAAGTAAACAAAGATGTGTAGCAACAATAATTACAAGACAATACTTCACAATTAATGCCTTTCAAAAAGCTTCAAAATGAGTAGGAATGATCAATCATCAATGTCACAACACCAACATTCATCAGAAGCAAATAAGGCTATGGTTTGTTAATCTTTTCAATTGCTTTTAGAAGCTATAAATGCTGCAAAATATGGCTGTAGCTTACTTGAGTAATAGCAGCAACAATGTTAGTAGATCAATCTAATCTAGGGTTAGAAGGTGTTAGTAGTTTGTTCAAAGATTTAGATGTTTGAAGGTTGTGATAAAAAAACAATCAAGAGAGAGATCTTAGACTAGTGCTTTCTTAGGGAAAATGGAATCAATAAGTGGCTGCAAGAAATGAAGGAACAAGATGATATTGGGAGAGCCAAAGACAAAAGGAATTGATGGATGAAGTGTTGGTAAGCCAAGGCTTCAACCACCAAACCCTAGGGGAAAACGACTACTAAGGTGTAGGTAACCCTAGGCCTTAGTAGATTTTCCTCCTCTAACTCAACGATGAAGTAAAAATGGCTAGGATGAAGTGACAAATGCTAGGGTGTTGCAATGGCAAGGTCCTAGCAATGGCTTCAAGAAAATGGCTCCTTGGCACAATCTAGTAGGTGGATAGCAAATTAGAACAAGGACAATAACATGTGCTTGATCGCTAGGGTTTAGGGATTGAGCAAATTAGAACAAGGACAATAACATGTGCTTGATCCCTAGGGTTTAGGCTAGCAATTTCATAAGCTTTAGCAAAATGCAAAGTACAGATACTATAACCATTCAAGTAAAAGAAGAATTGCAGAATTTCACTTACATTTACCAAGCATAATCTAGCACATTACCTTGTTGTAGACTTTCCATGAAGAAAAATGCCAAAATCACCAAAAATAACCCTCCTTCAACAAGTGCACACTAAATTTCAGTCCAAAAACCCTAACGAGGGCGCAAATTTCAGACCTCACACGAGTGTGAGTCAAAGATCATCCTAAAATGAGAGTTTAGAGTCTAGACTCTCTACTTATACAATACCATTGACCTTTAATTACACTTTAGGTCAAAAAAGGTCGACATGGCCAGTTTACATCAAAAATATTGTTTTACATTAAATGTCACAATTAAAACCCTAAATCAAGCATAAATGATGACGTCATCCCCTTTTAGAGTGACGTTAGGCCCTTTTAGGGCAATGTTGGCCTCCTGGAGCAAAACGTTAGGCCTTCTTGGGCCTCAGGAACCTACCACACGTGCCACTTGGCACACAACTGCCTCCCAAAACCTCCCAAAGCACTAGATGATGTCATGGGTGTCCTGGGTAACGTCATCGGCCTTCCAAGGCCTACGTCCTGGTGGAAAGGGCATAACCCCCCTGGGTATGGGTCTGCCAAGCTGCCTCTGGTGGAACGTCCTCCTCTTTCTCCGGTGCAATCCTTTGATTTGTCTCTCTCCCCTACTGGGGTCTCAGCATCCACCCAGTGAGCTTTCAGCCCCATGGAGGTCCGAACTAATCATCTCCCCATGCGTACTTGTCCATTTGGGTACATGACATTGGGTGTGGACCTGTAACATCAAAAAATACGCCCTCCATGGGCTTATAAGTCACATGGATCATAACAATGTCAATCACATCTAATCATCAAATTTATTAAACATGTGCATAAAACCCCTTCAACCCGGACAAGTGCTCAAAGACATTATACAAGTCTACCAGGCAAGTTTGGAGGAAACGCTAGGACGTCCTATTGGGATAATGCTCATTGGATGTGGGATGTTTCTGGGAGAATTCAAACCTGGGCCATGTGAGTGGATGAGGTGGTAAGGGATGTCTGGGCAAGGGGTACAGTGATAGCAGGGAAATGTATGGATTACCTGTGGGTGCCTCTGTAGAAGGTGAGCTGCACCTGTCATGGATGCAAATGTTTCCAAGTCTATTCATGCCTTTTGTCTTTATTTTAATTGCCTTTTTCTTTCAAGAAGCTAGTTAGGGGACACTGCCCTGGTGTGGTGACTAGTTGTGGCAATGTTACCCACAAGCATTTCACGGAAATGAGAAGGCTGGCTCGTGATGAGACCCCCTTTCTCTTGGCCATGCCACCAAGAGCCACTACCCTGGCATGGTGAACAACTGTTGGTAGTGTCATACCGCTACATGCCCATGGACCTAATAGGCTGGCTCGTGATGAGACCCCCTATCCTCTAACTAGGTCTTGTTTTATCATTTTTATGGGTTCCTCTGTTTCTTGCTGAGAATCTTTTTACTGCTTTCTCGGGGATCCCTGGGCGAAGCATCTCAAGGTTTTCATTCTTTGGCTCTTGTCTTTTGCTAGCTACTTTTACCCCCTGGGCCTTTAGCCGCTTCTTCCCACAAGGTAAGGCACAACCCTTAAATATTTGGCCAACCCAATGCTTGGACCAGTGTAATGGGATGGATGCGCGAGAAAGAGATGAAAAGTGGTAAGTATGGTGGGAGTGGACGATGGCCTTTCATGAATCCCCCCAGTGGCAACTCAAACCCTATGGGTACCAACTTACTAGGGCATCCTGTCACTCCCCCCAGGTATGGTCAAGTGGAGAGGTATAAGATCCAAACACCCGTTAGAAGCAAAAGGAATTGAATGCACATATTCAAAGGTTTTGAGGATTAGAGTGACACATACCATGATACCCGGACTCATTACCTCATGGAGCAAGATCCATCTCTGCTATAGGACCAGGCCGAGGTGACGGATGCTGCTGCTGTTGACAAAGTGGAGTCGCTGAAGAATGAAAAGATGGGCCCTCCAGGGCCATGCTCAAGTCGATCTGGCTCTCGGTACTCCATGTCTAGGACTTGTGGGCCTTGAGACATAATCTCCTTAGTTATCCCTAAACTGGGGGATAACAAGGCTCAGTATCAATGATGTGGCTCATGGCTGAAACATAGCTTGAGAACCTCTGTGGTCTCTTGCTTTCTCGGAAAGTTCCTCGAGGAGCTGCATGTCCCTCTGCCTCCTGCAGAGTCTGTTGAGCCCAGGCAAGACCTTTATGGCCTACTGCAATGTCTCTGGAAGCATCTACTGGATAACATGCTAGGTGTGATAAAATTGTTTGCGATTAATCTTTGTAGCACTCACAGACATGGGAGAGACAATCCAGATACAAGTTTTGAAAATATATCTAGTTGTTGGGACAATGTAAGGTAGTTACATAGTGAATAACATTAAGGGTACAACAAATTTATTGCTAGGCATCGTAATAGTTGCATAGAGATGTGGGAAGTATAAAATAGATCAAAGGTGACATTGAGCAACATAAGCTGGGAGAAACAAGTTTGTGTGACAATTAATGAGTGGAGTGAAAAGTTACCAAGGTAGGAAAGAGAAGTGAAGAGAGAGGTAATTCAAAGAAGTCATTTTGTTGGGAATTTTGCTAGCAAGGAGGAGTTTCCAGGTCAACCATAGAGCTAGAAATCAACCATAGAGATGGGAATCAACAATAGAGTTGACAAATTTTGTTGCTAGAAAGAATTTGGAAGGTGACAATTGTTGTTGGAGGAAACCATGATGTTGGGTTGTCTTTGATGTTCACTGGAAGTTGTTTTCTAGGCAGGACAAAAGTCACAGTGAGGTCAATTCATTTTGAGGCTCAGATTTTGGAGTTTGATTTCTTTTTTTTTCAAAGTTTTGGTTGCTTAAACAAATTGGCGAGCTTGCAAAATGTATCATTCTTAGATTCTTAGAAGTTCAATGGTTACGAAAACAATGAGAGGTGGTTTACTCATAGTTTGATGTAGTTGTCTCAAAGCATATGACAAATAGGAAGGATTAGTTTGTTTCTTTTGTGTAAGATAGGTCTAGGAGAAAAACATTTGTTTTAGCTGATCGCAGGTCCTGTGTGGTTGAAGGGCATGGGTATGTATAGATGAAGTTGATAAGTGGTCAAAATAGCCAACAAACAATTACTTTCTAAATGTGGCATGAAATGTACTTAAGCAAGGTATTTAAAACTCTATTCTAATGATTTCCATGTTAACAACTTATTTGGTTGGATGATTTTCTAACTTTGCCCCATTCGAATATCATTTTGATTATTTATAATATAGGAATATCTTTTGATATTCATGTTTGGGTAATGCTGCTCATTACAATTAAAAAACGAGACTAAGGTAGTGAAATTTGACAGAAACTATAAAATTTTATTCTAGGAAGTTGTAAGGTCCCCACTTTGGGACATCATTACATTGCAGAGGTTTATGATGACCAGAGTAGCTAGATGGATGTTATAGCGAGTACAAGGATTATTGAGAGGCATTTTGGGGTCCATCTT
Source organism: Picea engelmannii (assembly GCA_009831015.1). Classification (NCBI taxonomy): domain Eukaryota; kingdom Viridiplantae; phylum Streptophyta; class Pinopsida; order Pinales; family Pinaceae; genus Picea; species Picea engelmannii. Next base: position 114,882 of record ML777361.1, read on the forward strand.
GCATCGCTCATCCCATTTCATCATTATGATCCATTCCGCACAGGTTGGCTTTGGTTTCGTTGCATTCCGACGATTTCAATGATTTTGAGTATTTTGAGCTAGAAGTTAATTAAATTCACTGAAGAGGTCATTTTGGGCACATTACTTGGAGGAACCTCTCAGTGTAATAGCTCATTGGAATCGGGAGGAGCAACACTATAGGATGGGATGGTGAGAAGTGACTTTTAGTGGCCAGGGAAGCCACAAGGAGAGATAAGGCGCTTTTCAGAGGTAAAAAGGTTAATTAATTAATTAAAGTGATTTAATTAATTAATTAAATATTAATAAAATGAAAGTCACTTTGGAGGGAGAAGGTGAGCAGGAAGTATAAAGGAAAGGCAAGGGCCTCTATTCATTCATTCATGTATGTCTATCTTTTGGATATCTGGCTTCTAGCTAGAGGGCCCCTCTCTTGGGGGTTTTGAGGGTTTTGACTTAACAAACCCTAGAGGACGATTCGGTGGTGAAAGATTCCACCTAGCTTGTCCCAAGCTTGGTCTCAGAGATGCAATACGCTCCCACACCATTCTAGTTCAGATCTACTCAGTGCAGGAGGTTTCTACACCAGTTACAGGCACAGGAAGAGAAGGAGGGTGCACCATTGGGGGTTTCCAGCAAGGGGGGCACACCATTCTTTGAGGGAAGTTCGTTCCAAGGGATTGGAAGGGCTTCGACAGATTCTAGCACCTGGGTTTTCATTGCAGGGGCTTGGCCACTAGATCTAGTGCATTCCAGAGGAGTTTCATGTGCCATTTGATTTATTGGGTGCATTGGACGAATTAGAGAGAAGGAGGGCATTTTTGAGATTCAGATCTACTTAGTTTGGAGGGGTTATACTTCAAATTTGATCTTGAGACTTCACCCAGTGACTTGCAATGTCTCGATCTACCTTTCTAGCGAGTTTCAGGGAATTTGGAGGCCTCCTTCATCAGGGCCGAAATTATAGGGTTTGACAGTTTTAGGAGGACACAGCTCCATTGGGGGATTCAACATTTGGAGGAGTTTCCCTTGGTATTTCGATTTGAGATTTCAGGAGGGGATTCTACTCATCCCGATCTACAGTTCGACATCTTCAATGGAGTATTTGGAGGTCTCCTTCTTCAAGGCCGAAATTGTAGGGTTTGGCAGTTTTTAGGAGGACGCAATTTCATTGAGGGTTCAACATTCGGAGGAGTTATCCAGATCAGTTCGGCCTGAGACTTCAGGAGGGGGATCCTATCACCCCGATCTATCATTTGGCTGAGTTTGGGCTCATTTGGAGGCTTTCTTCAGTTGGGCCGAATTATTGAGGGTTTCAGTCCTCTAGCAGGGCATGGCACCTTCCAGCTTGAGGGTTGGTACTTCATACGGCTTAGATCTCCTTCTTGTATTGGTCTTCATTGTCATCCAACCTTTGGGAGGCTTGTGGTCTTCTATTGGAGCATTTTGTAGCAGCTCCTATTATATTATTGGATCCATCTATTGAGTTTCTAGATCGACATCTTCATTGTAGCAGGTTCTTCTATTCATGGATAAAATCAGATCTGAGATGTTTTGGCTTGTCTATCATATTGTTGATCTTGCATATGGTTGAGGTATGTTCCATGATTGTATCTTCTTGTTTATTGCTGCAACACAGGTATAATTCATCAACATAAACCCTAAGGCCGAAATCAAGAGGCCAACCTGCAAGTAAACACATGTAAACAAGTAAATCGGTAAAGTGTTTGACGAAATGCCACAACCAGAAAAAGTTTAAAAAGACACCCAAAACTGTGATGTTCCTGGCATATTGGCTTGGGAACATTACAGTGGTATCAAAGCTTAGATTCCTGCCAGCTAGTGGGAATTAGCGCATGCATGTAGAGCCATAGAGGGGTCTTCCATAAGAAGAGATGGATGTTAAGGATTTTGCTAGAGAGGCTGTACGTTGTAGATGGAAATATTACTACGACCTTAGTGAGGGGTTTAGGGCTCAAGTAACTTTCCGACAGTATTTATCCATGCATAATCCTAGGTGGAGCACAGATGAAGTTACCTTTTGGGTCAACCAAATGGAGGAATACATAGCCGAAACAACTAAATGGAAAGAAGAACAGAGTAACCCCACACCCATTAGGAGCACACAACTTTGCTACAGTTGCAAGGTGCTTTGGGAACCAGATCATAGGTGTAGGGGTAAGGGTAATAAGCATATTATTGAGGTGCATTATGACAATGATGATGAGGAGTGTGAGGATGGAGCGATAGATGCTTATCTGGAGCAGTCCGATGATGATAGTGACTCTTTCATAGGGGCTAGTGATAGTGACTCTTGCACAGAGGCTGATGATTCTGGCACGCTTGAGGAGGATAGTGACCTTTGTATAGTGGATAGACAGTCGGATGGACAGGACGATAGTACCAGTGCCTCAACAGACATATCACATATTGTTGATGACCTTACACCCCAACAGAGTGGTGACACTAGTGAGGACTCACACGTGTTAGCACCTAGGTCTGATGAGCTTCCTATGAGGACTGTGACACATCTGCCATCTTTTCAGAAACCTATGACAACCACGTCACATGAGGATATCAGTGGCATTTCAGATATGATGGAGGAGCCTAGTGTGCGGGATGCACACCTTGGACATATAGATCCATAGATCCAGGAGGAGATACAGGGCGTACAGATAGTGGACCTTACACATACAGATCAACATGAGGAGATTGAGTCACAGCTTTTGGAGACTCCATTAGTTGAGCAGATTGTGGATGCTGACAGGTCGATGGAGCACTTACTTCCAAGATCGGCCTGCATTGATAGGGATGCACTCTTTAGTAGTTAGGATGACCATAGCACATGTCTGGATACATCTATATGGGATCCAGGCGCAGATGATAGTAGCAGGGTGAGTGCATAGGAGGATATGACTGCTCATATAGGATACAGTTTGATTCAGAGGGAGATAACATCTAGTGATGGGGTGCAGTGGCATACAGGAGGACCCAACAACACAATAGACAGTGGGCAGTTCAACACATTATCTTATGCAAAGAGTGTTTTTGGGGATTACAGAGTTGACACTAGCAGGACTGACACTAGCAGTGAGGGATATGAGGTGGCACCTCAGCATGACTGCGATCAGGAGTCACACCACTTAGCAACACAATTGAAAGTCAGTGAGGGTATGATCATGGCAGCCACCAAGTGTAGTGATGACATGCATGCATTGATGGCAGATCACTGTTGGAGAGCATCAGTGGCACATGGTAGCTCAGATGGAGGATTTTCCATGGATGATTTTCACTCTCAGGGAGAGAGTGTCTATAATGAGGACTGACTACCAACAATTGTTGACAGACAGGGACTACCTACTGGGCATTGGTGAGTTGTATCACAGGGCCTTGAGGGAGCAGGAGTTGGAGATGGACCGACTCACTCAGGAGTTGGAGAGCACTCGAGGATTCTTGAGAGGCACACATACAACCCTTCAAGAATCAGAGTCCAGAGCATAGGAGCTTCTTGAGGAGATCTGTCAGAGATCCACTTCATCTATCCTAGTGGACACTCTGATAGATCCTTCGGTCACATGGCTAGAGGATGTTGGTGGTCTAGCAGAGGAGCACCAGTTGATGGAGGACATTTCCATTTGTGTTCCGAGAGCGATTGACCTCCATGTAGAGGTTGATCCATCAATACGCCCAGGATCTATGATACAGCATGAGTCTACGGGAGACGACATGAGTATGCCGGAGCATACAGTGATGGGTGATAGCTCACTGAGACATGCCGAGATGTATGGTGGGATTTAGAGGGGTATAGTGCCTTGCAGGGAGGAGACACACCTAGGGGAGCATGCAGATGTCACTCCTTTGCAACAACACCTAGTTAGGAGAGATCACCTTCACCATATCAGTAGTTGCATGGGAGATGAGAGATGGGGATTGGTTGAGCAGCAGTTGGAGGAGTTACTTCCGGTTGTATTGGATGGAAGGGATCCAGGAGTTCACTTTGTTAGCAGGACGTTTTATGTCATGATGACCTAGGTTACACCAAAGAGCCACTTACTCCACCTTGGGTCGGTTTGGAGTGGGCCTATAGGGATTTGTCCGATGGAGCGAGGCAACCTTTCACTTTTGATCATCATGATCGGACATGGAGATGATTGGACAGGCACTTCTTCTACAGAGGTGTCTTTACAGATACAATTTCTGGACAGCAGGCCCAATGGTCACGGGTATTTTAGCTTGAGAATCCAGGAGAGGAGGATCCAGTATGTATGGAGGGGCCAGACAGTCATGGTCAGAGTAGTGCAGGGCCAACATGGTGATCTTCAAGAGAGGTTAGCATGGGACCCAGTGATTGTAGGATTGAGCATTTCACTGACTGATAGAGGTGAGTGGACCTTTGCAGGGGAAAGTTGTCCTGACTTTCCATTGAGCTTCAGTGTTGAGGGGAGCACATCACTTATGGGTGTCCCACGTAGGTCTTGCAATACCTCATTCTGGCACCAACATGTGATGTTGATGGAGGCTGTGTTGATCTTGATAGTAGCTTGGAGGATGGACTCATTCTAGGATGAGGCCATGTGTCATGTGCAGGAGACTCACGGAGTTGGTATATTTCAGGATCATGCTTCCCAGGGGCTAGCAGTTCATGACTTGATATGGGACCCAGGGGGCAAAGTGTATGATTGTTCATCTTTGGATGGGTTCTACTGTGTATCCCACAGGTGGACATGGGATCCTGGTATTTTACTTGGATGGATTTGGTTATTGCTTGAGGACAAACAATTTTCTAGCAGGGAGGACTATAATGTCCCCACTTTGGGACATCATTACATTGCAGAGGTTTATGATGACCAGAGTAGCCAGATGGATGTTATAGCGAGTACAGGGATTATTGGGAGGCATTTTGGGGTCCATCTTGCATTGCTGATCCCATTTCATCATTATGATCCATTCCACACAAGTTGGCTTTGGTTTCGTTGCATTCCAACGATTTTCGTGATTTTGAGTATTTTGAGCTATAAGTTAATTAAATTCATTGAAGAGGTCATTTTGGGCACATTACTTGGAGGAACCTCTCAGTGTAATAGCTCATTGGAATCAGGAGGAGCAACACTACAGGATGGGATGGTGAGAAGTGACTTTCAGTGGCCAGGGAAGCCACAAGGAGAGATAAGGCGCTTTTCAGAGGTAAAAAGGTTAATTAATTAATTAAATATTAATAAAATGAAAGTCACTTTGGAGGGAGAAGGTGAGCAAGAAGTATAAAGGAAAGGCAAGGGCCTCTATTCATTCATTCATGTATGTCTATCTTTTGGATATCTAGCTTCTAGCTAGAGGGCCCATCTCTTGGGGGTTTTGAGGGTTTTGACTTAACAAACCCTAGAGGACGATTCGGTGGTGAAAGATTCCACCTAGCTTGTCCCAAGCTTGGTCTCAGAGATGCAATACGCTCCCACACCATTCTAGTTCAGATCTACTCAGTGCAGGAGGGTTCTACACTAGCCACAGGCACAGGAAGAGAAGGAGGGGACACCATTGGCGGTTTCCAGCAAGGGGGGCGCACTATTCTTTGAGGGAAGTTTGTTCCAAGGGATTGGAAGGGCTTCGACAGATTCTAGCACCTGGGTTTTCATTACAGGGGCTTGGCCACTAGATCTAGTGCATTCTGGAGGACTTTCATGTTCCATTTGATTTATTGGATGCATTGGACGAATTGGAGAGAAGGAGGGCATTTTTGAGATTCAGATCTACTCAATTTGGAGGGGTTATACTTCAGATATGATCCTGAGACTTCACCCAGTGACTTGCAATGTCTCGATCTACCTTTCTAGCGAGTTTCAGGGCATTTGGAGGCCTCCTTCATCAGGGCCGAAATTATAGGGTTTGACAGTTTTAGGAGGACGCAGCTCCATTGGGGGATTCAACATTTGGAGGAGTTTCCCTTGGTATTTCGATCTGATATTTCAGGAGGGGATTCTACTCATCCCGATCTACAGTTCAACATCTTCAGCGGAGTATTTGGAGGTCTCCTTCATCAGGGCCGAAATTGTAGGGTTTGGCAGTTTTCAGGAGGACGCAACTTCATTGAGGGTTCAACATTCAGAGGAGTTATCCATATCAGTTCGGCCTGAGACTTCAGGAGGGGGATCCTATCACCCCGATCTATCATTTGGCCGAGTTTGGGCTTATTTGGAGGCTTTCTTCAGTTGGGCCGAATTATTGAGGGTTTCAGTCCTCCAGCAGGGCGTGGAACCTTCCAGCTTGAGGGTTGGTACTTCATACGGCTCAGATCTCCTTCTTGTATTGGTCTTCATTGTCATCCAGCCTTTGGGAGGCTTGTGGTCTTCTATTGGAGCATTTTGTAGCAACTCCTATTATATTATTGGATCCATCTGTTGAGTTTCCAGATCGACATCTTCATTGTAGCAGGTTCTTCTTTTCATGAATAAAATCAGATCTAAGATGTTTTGGCTTGTCTATCATATTGTTGATCTTGCATATGGTTGAGGTATGTTCCATGATTGTATCTTCTTGTTTATTGCTGCAACACATGTATAATTCATCAACATAAACCCTAAGTCCGAAATCAAGAGGCCAACTTGCAAGTAAACACACGTAAACAAGTAAATTAGTAAAGTGTTTGATGAAATGCCACAACCAGAAAAAGTTTAAAAAGACACCCAAAATCGTGATGTTCCTGACATATTGGCTTGGGAACATTACAGAAGTCACAATTGAATTTATTATTACTTAGTCCATTTTTTATTTGTTATCATACAACGTTCTCTATAAAATTCAAATACATAGATAGAAAAAACAAGTGAGAGAAGAATTGCAAGGATATATGATAATGTGCTCTCATATTGTTATTCATTTTCTTCCATGAAATCCACAAAGTGGCCATGGGTATTATAGAGATTAATAGATATTCTATATTCTTAGGTAGTCCTCCTTAATCAACACAAAGGAGTACTTTGTTCATTTACATTTAATTCATCATTAATATTAATGATTTTAAGTATTTACTTCTTGAGGGATTTCTTATTCTTGCAATATATGATTTCATAAATAGCATTAACATCCATTCTATTTGCAAAATTGTAGGAAGTTGATCAAACAACGGAGCTTGTGTGTGTGCATGATTCGGCACGCCCTCTTGTTTTATCGGGAAACGTGAAAAAGGTATTCTTATTCTCCATGATTGTTCTTCATTAGCTTAATTGTAAGTTTTGTTTTTGTGGTAGTGCATTGCTTATTCTTTTTAATTTGCATTACAAGAGTTGTAAAGCATAAATTTTAAGGTAACACAACACTAAGTTTTTAACTTGTATTGATAAGTGTTGTTATTTGTTAGGCCTCCCTGTCTTGACTATTAGGTTCCTTCTACGACTATGACATGTCTAATTTTTTTTCCAAACTATGTGCAAGATTAGGCAATCTCAAGGCCATACATAAACTATAGGACTAGGTAAGTATGCAATAACAAAAAAAGTTATATTTTATCAAAAAACACATAGGTGCATAGCTTGCTAATGGAAAAGACACTAATTACTCTAAGTTAGGGACACACCTACACCCAATGATGCTTTCCTTTTAACCAACCATTAGAGGAATTTTGAGGTAAAAAATGGGCCTCAAAATAAAAAATGTACTATCAAAATCAACTTTACAAGAACCAATCACATTTTAGAGGATGACATCATTCCTTATGGTTGAGTTGACATTGTTTGAGTTAAAGATGCTTATTTGTTACATTTTTAATGGTGAATGACAACCCATAGTTAACATTGGTAGTGTTGCAAGTAAAATACTCATAATGAAAAAAGTTCTGATAAATTATTTTTAAATATAATAAAAATGCACTTATAAAGTGAAGTATTTTTGTATATATATATAAAATAAAGTACCAATTTAAAATTTAAAAGAATGAATACATGGGTTCTCACATATTATTCACATTTCATATTCCAATTTTTTTTTTTTTTTTTTAATAATTCATTACATAGGTATATATACATAAACTAATATACATACTCCATATATTAGTTAAATTGATATATATGAAATAGTTTAAACTAGTACTCCACATACTAATTTAAACTAATATACATATATATTAGTTTAAATTAATATATGAGGTACCCACATATGTTAGTTTAAACTAATATATGTGGGTACCCATATATTAGTTTAAACTTTAAACTAATATACATATATATTAGTTTAAATTAATATATGGGGCACCAATATATATATATATATATATATATATATATATATAAAAAAGTTAAACTAATATATGGAGTACGTGGACTACCACATACTCCATATATTAGTTTAATATATATATATATATATATATATATATATATATATATATATATATGGAGTACATGGTTCAACACATTCTATATATTAGTTAAATGAATATATGGTGAACTCCATATATTACTTAAATTAATATATGGATATTCATATATTAATTTAACTAATATCTTCATATATTAGCTTAACTAATGTATGGGAGTGTGTAGTTCCACCTATTCTGTATATTAGTTAAATTTTACTCATTTTAATTAAAATATGGAATAAGTGGTGTTGACCACCTATTTCAACTAGGGGTCAACGTCATGTACCATGAAGACATGTACCTTGTGGTACAACATGTTTGAAGATTTATGGCTCAGCAGGGCAGTTTTGCCCCCAACACGTCTTTCTATATACACGGAATGTCCGTTCCCTTGCGTGGGATAATAATGTAATATGTCAGCATGAGTCAATTTTTAGTTAGTTAGTTACTTAGGACTTTGTCATTAGGGAAGTCCTTTCATCGAGTGTTATTTTTCCTCAGGGAATTAATTTTGCTTACCAACGATTTTAATTATCCTCGAGTTTTTCACTCAAATAATCCTTCAAAGTGGTGAAAGTCATTCTAACGATCGATCCCAATGGGTGACTAAGGTTTAGAAGTGTTGTAAATGACCATGCTAGACATCACCTAGAGTTTTGCGGAATTCCGTTAAGTTTTCATAGTTTTTTTTAATAATTAAAATTTTCCTTTAATTGGAAATTTTAATTATTTTTGATGTAAAATGTAAAACTTTGGTCCTTGTGGATTTTGTATAGGGGTGTGAGTACTCAAATCAAATGGCTTGTGACCCCCTACACCCTTGGACCAAGTTTCAACTCAATTGGATAAGTTTTGCTAGGTCGTTGTCCATGAGAAGTCAAAGTCAGTCAAAAGTCATCAAATAATTGGCTAAGGTAAAGAAGCCAAAAATTGTAAAAGTATCTAAAGTTAAGAAAAGAAGTGGAGAAATGTTTTCTAATGTATTTCCTAAGTTGGAAAAGTAAAAATCCATCTAGAAGAACCCACCATGACAAGTCAAAAGGGGTTTTCCTCCTTCACATCTCACCCCTCAAACCGTAACTCACTACCAAAACCCTAAAAGTGCACCCCCCTTGACTTGTTCTCTCTCTTGAATGCGTGACACTTTTAACTCATCCAAGAGGGGTCTCTCCTCTTTTCCTCCTTTAAAAGGAAGCCACTTCTTCTCATTTTTACATGAGTTTTCTACCAACAACTCTATTATGCCAAAATCGCTCCCCACTCTCTCTCTCTCCCCTTCCCACTTTCTTTTTTGTAATCATGATGCAAGTATTTGCAGCCACATTTTGTGGGTAATAAAAGTGAAGTTTTGGAGGATCTCTTGTGTGCATTTGGAGTATTATTGGTGCAATGGTATGGTGTTTTTACTATGGTAATATTGCTGCAATTTCTTGGTGTTTCCTTGCTTGCATTGTTTACTTGGAGACCCAAGCAAAGTATTTTGCTTGGGATAGATTAGTAGTAGTATTGCTATTAATCTTTGTGGGTTGTTTTTACTTGGGTTTGCAAAGTATTTTGCAAACCATTTGGATATACTCACCTTCTTGTTTGATTTTTGTAGCAAAGATTTACATATCTGCAGGTTACCAAAGGCTTGGAGGAGTGGATTTCAGATCCGAAAATTTATTTTTCCAACCATCCAAATCTCCTTTTATTTTATGTTTTCATTTTCAGCCATCTATCTTTAAATTTTAAGCATTATTCTCATCTAATATTGCAATCTAATCTCTTTTTTCATGTTCAGATTTTTATAAAACAATTTCTGTTTTGTATACTAATAAAAGCCCACTTGTTCCAAGTTCTTTTAGCATTTTTCAGCATGAAAAGCTTGTTGTTATTTGCAGGGTTTCATTAGTTTAAGGGGACTTGCTACCTATTTTTGGTCCCAAAAGACTCAAGGAAGCATCCAAGAGTTGTGGTGCCAAAACCTTTCATCTTCTAAAGCATTGTAAGCAGCCCAAGAGAGTCTCTTGGGCTTGCATTTTATCTATTTTAATTTCCAAATCTGTAAATTTTAATTTAGTGTAGCATATCGCCCACACCTTGTATAGTGCTTGGCTTTGCCATCCATGGAATATCGTGAAGGCTAGCTTAAAAGTAATTTTTTGTTTTTGCTTAAGATTGTTGCCTCACTTCTCCCACAAAGAGAAGGTTGAGTGGCTAGGTTAGTGTTGACCGCTCGTTTAGCACGGAGGTCAACTCATTTCATGAAGATTATCTATGTCGAAGACAGCAGGGTTCTACTGGGTGTTTTTAAACACCAGCACTTATATTTTTGTAAACGGGATCTCCGCACCCCTGCGAGGGTAATAATGTAATAANNNCTGCATGGATCATAGTTAGGTCAGGTACCTTGGATGTTGACATCAGGGGAGTTCTTTTCATCGGGGGTTTTTTAATCTCAGGGGGTTAATGTGGCCTAACTAGTCAGGTTAATTTTCCGGAGTTTTTCCCTCCCAGGCTGCCTCCAAAGTGGTGGAAGGCACTCTGATGATCGCATTCATTGAGCAACCTTGTAGGATTATTGTAAATGACCATGCTAGGCAGTGTCTTGAGTCTTGCGGAATTCCGTCGAGTCTAAGTTAGTTTTTTTTTAATTAATTAATTATTTTTGAGCTTATATTGTAAAAACTTCGTCTTTGGGAGAAAGATAGGGGTATTTGTGCTCAAAATGAATGGAATAGCACTCCCTACACCCACTGACCAAGTTTCAACTCAGTCGGACAAGTT
>ML777361.1:160580-172409 GCA_009831015.1 Picea engelmannii
TGAAAATTCAACAAGAAACATGTGTCTAATTTACTTTTCCCTTAAATAAATTGGACAATAAATATTAATCTATTATCTCATTTATAACTGAGTGATTTGGAGTTGTAACAGAATTATAAGTGTAGTTAAGTGAGTTAAGCTTAATTGTACTAGTTGTAACTAAACTTGCACTAGTGAGAGTTCAGTGAATTAATTATTCATTAATTCACAATCAGTGAACTCACATGCAACTGAAGATTCACCACGGTTAACTACATGCATGTTAGATCCAGTGGAGACCCAGTTGGGATAACAGGTGAAAGGGACAGTTTGGCTATCCGTTGTGATTTGAGTGAAGTGCACTCATGCAATCACACATGCAGTGGATATGCTTATGAGCATGTGCAAACTAGGCAATTTGAATTCATTGTGAGAATTTTAATTGCAGAGATTGTGCAGAGGAGGCAGGCTGTTTGGACACAGAAATTGACACATGTATTTGCTGAGTTTTTGTATGACAGTGTGAGATGATTGTATTGTACTGAGAGCTCTTGGATTAGAGTTTTGTATGAGATTGTTTCATGATCCATGATATACATAATATATGATAGTGAGGTTTTTAGCTTTACGCTTTCCCGGAAAAACTTCTATGTTATGTGTTTTTGATATTTCACTTTTTGATCGTGGTTTAATTTCCGCAAGAATATTAGTAGAAGCGATTATGTATTTAATAATGGTATATAATTGTTTGATCAAGAGAATCGCAGGAAATACATTAATTGTATTGAAATTTCTACACTTAGTGTGTCCTTGGAGGCACAATGCCTAGGTTCAAAGCCCACGCTGTCACTTTGGCTTGAACCTCTTCCGTCTAGGCTTACTCCTAGGGAAGCCAAGGGGGGTAGACCTTAGTTTCTAGATAAGATTTAGAGTTTAAGTTCTAGGAGTTGATTTTAATTTGTTTAGGTTTGGGGGGAGTCTAACTTATGATGCAAAGGCAGCAATGAAAGATGCAAGAATTTCTATGTCAAGCAAGCCTTTCCCTAGGTCAACTAAGACTAGTGCCTAAGGTTGGGCAAGGAGTCAACTAAATGTAACGATGTTTAATTACAAGTAATATTACAAAGGTTAGATACTTACGAATAAAGAGTGCTAGTTACACAATATTACTATAAGATACAATTTACAATAGAACAAGCTAACCAAGTGTGCTTAAATGTGCAGGAAATTAGATACAATCAAGACGTGAGCACCATCAACATATTAAGCCTAAGCATGCCCCAATAGCACTTACTCTATTGGACTGCTCCTCAATGGCAACATCAACACTCAAAAATCACAAGGGCACTTAGAAGATTTGAAAGTTTTTAACACAAGTGTTCCACAATAATTAAGGCACTTAGTTAATTAACCACAAAGCATTACTTGTAGATGAGATTGGAAGATTATACTTGCAAGTGTTTAATCTTAAGATGTATCAATTTTAACCAAGATTGTTGATTGCTTAGTGAGTTAAGGGTTTTAAGATTCGAAAGATTTTAATTACCCTAACTAAGTGTTTGACCAAAAACCTCCTCCCCCAATTACCAAATAACTGCTGGATGCTCAAGAAGTTAGGCAACGAGGCCTACCCTAATGAACCGAGTACTCCCGGAAAGGACGTCGCGCGCTGTGAGACCGTCCCCGGCCTAGCACCTTCCGTTGTCTTCCTCAATCCTTGTTTTAGATGGCGAAGATGGTGGTTTTAGGTACCCTATTAAGTCTATTAAGTTTATAGATCATTTGGTTAAGTTTTTAGATGTATTAGAGAGCGTTTTGATGACTTTTAGTTGCCTTAAAATGGTGATTTATTGCCAAAACTGAAACTTTAAGCAGCTTGTAAAGTTGTGTTAGTAAGCATGAGAGTTAAGCACATTAACACATGTAAAGCATATAAAAGAGAGCTGAAATAAAGATTTAATGCATCACCATTAGTTAAGCTACAACATGAAAAACTTGCAAAGAATGCTAATGAACAAGGGCAAGAACAACTTGCCAAAGAAAAAGAGAGAAACTCAAGCTTATTACCACTTATCTTATGATTGTTAAAGCATTTAGAGAGAATGTTAAGTGTGAAGAATAAAGCTCAAGATTTAGATGTGTGCCTACACTATCAACATATCCAATAACACATTAACTTAACTGATGGCAAATGACCTTAAGTGTGAGATAGCATGAAAGAGAAAACCACTTATTATGCTATCAATGCATTAAACTATTTAGTGTTGGATTATAGCATGTGAAAGAAATTGAACTTGAGATAGCCTTAAGACATGCAAAATAAATTAAGCAAGTAGATTATGCCCCAAGGGCTTGAGCTAAGGACAAATGTGTGAAGAGATCTAGATCTAGAATATTTTAACCATCAAAGCATTAAGAAATCATTAACACATTATTACCCTAACCTTACGATTTTGGGGATGTCTCTCCCAAGGTGTAGTCAATTATTAAGATGAGAAAAGCTTGAAAGAGAAAGAGCAAGCAACAACAACTATCAACAACTAAATCACTTGCTAACCCCACGTCCTAGCTTAGGGAGATGACTTGAAATGGAAAAACTTTAAAGAAACCTAACCCTAAGCTCACACGTGGGAGGTAGGCCGTACTAATTCTCCTCCCAAGCTATGAGCCACTAAAAATGACTAAAAATGAGTAGATCTATGCACCAAAAGCTAGAAAAGAGAGAAGGAAGGTTGAGATTTGTTACCCACTTGAAGAGAAGGGTCTTGGAGTGTTGTGTGGTTGATTTTGGGCAACATAACCCCCTCAACCTGTTAAGAACCTGCAAAAACCAGCAAACTATGCTTGCTGGAAAAGCTACACACAACCAATAAAATGAAGAAAAATTTCTGTTTTTAGGGCAAAAATTTTTCTCATAATTTTTTTTATGATAAAAGTAGATTAAAATGACCAATCTATGATGTTAAGCTAGCTGAAATATTATGTGAAGTGGACAGCAAGAAAATAATGAGTAAAGAAGGAGAAAAGAAGGAGTTTGAGTGAGCTTTGAGGGAGGACTCTTCCTTGAGGCAATCCCAACAAAACCCTAGAAGCAAACCTGCAAAACTTCAACACATGTGATGCATACAAGTAGATAATATGGCTGAATATGCTAACAAAATGAAATACTTGCACCCTATTAACAAACCCACATATATAGATCAACAAGAATACTCGTTGTATGATCTACCCAAGTAAAATACTTTACCCAAGAATCTACTCTATGCAACCCAAGATGCCAAATCCACAATATTACCTCATATGTAAGCAAGAGACAAGAATACTCGATGTTCTTCCAATATCCTCCAAAGTTTCTCTTTATTACTCAAGGAAAAATCTTGGAACAAATACTTGCTCCAAAACCCTCAAGAGCAAAAGAATGGATGCAAGATGGACAAGGAGAGAGAGATGTGGTGAAAATCAAGTAGCGTAACAATAGCTCAAGATATGGTGAGTAAGAAGTGAGGAGAGGGATATATTTATACTTGGAGAGGCAAACCTACCTCTCTTGGATCAAAGCCAAGTGTCCACCACCAAGCACAAGATGAAATCCCAAGGAGGGGGGCGCACCATCTAGGGTTTTAGACGTGGATCAATGAGGTGGATGGGTTGTGAGGTATGGGGATGATGGAAAGGGTGACGTGGGAGCTTAGGAAGGGCGCACCACATGTGAGAGGGGTCCACCACTCAACAAATTTCAAGTTGCAACGTTGTACCATGCTAGGGGGGCGTAACTTCCCTTAAGGGGCGTGAGGGTTTGAGTGAGTGAGGGGGTGAGGGTGTGTGTAAAGGTTAAATTAAGTTGGGTTGGGTAGGTTTAGGCTAGGAAACATCTCTCCAATCTTATTCCATCTTTACATCATCCTTTTAACTCATTATTACAAAAATTACATTTTTGCTATGTCATGACCTAGCAATTAAAATTGTTGTTTTTGACTGACTGAGACTCCTGGTGGACAAACTCATAGCAAAAGTTGTCCGACTTAGCTGAAACTTGGTCCAATGGTGTAGGGGGTCTCATTGCATTTCTTTTGAGCACAAATACCCCTATCAAAAGTCCAAGGACTTAGTTTTTACAATTTTTGCTAAAAAATAATTAATTAATTAAATAATTAAACCTCCAAACTTAGGAAAATTTAATTAATTAAAAAAAATAAATCTAGACTCGACGGAATTCCGCGAAACTTTCTAAGATGTCATATATGGTCATTTACATCATCCCTAAACAATAGTCACCAGAGGATAAACTCATTAGAACGCCCTTCACCACTTTGGAGGAATTATTGCAAGTGTGAGGGAAAAACTCAAGGGAAATTAATAAGGCTGAAAAGCCCA
Source organism: Picea engelmannii (assembly GCA_009831015.1). NCBI lineage: Eukaryota > Viridiplantae > Streptophyta > Pinopsida > Pinales > Pinaceae > Picea > Picea engelmannii. Next base: position 164,934 of record ML777361.1, read on the forward strand.
ATTAATAACCTGAGGATACAAAAACCCTCGGTGAAAGGAACTCTCCCAATGAACCCATCCCAAGGTAACTGACCTAAATATGACCCATGCAAACCTATTACATTATTAACCCACGCAGGGGTGCGGAAATTCCGTTTACAAAAAGAAGTGTTGGTGGCAAAAAATGCCCTGTAGAACCAAATAGTCTTCGACAAATGAGCATCTGATGATGCATTTCTTCATGGCACGTGGAGTTGACCCGCTAGTTGGATAGGCGGTCAACAGACACCAAGCCCTTTATGTACCTTGATGTTGGTGGAACTGATTGTTGAACTCTTCTGTCACGACCCTAGTAAAAATGCACCCTTCACTCTAGTATAAACTCTTTTGTTGAACTCTTCTCTTTGTCATCGTGTCAGGTGAATTTAACTTAGTGGTGTATGTGCACACCAACCTCTCTCTTATTTGCAGGTAGAGAGAAGAGTGGTTGAAGGGAAAGACAAAGATGTGGGATGTGTTTCCTGATGATATGGATTTGGACAACAGTTTTGAGTTGGCATTAGCCAACTTGAATCTTAATGAAACAGTGCTAGAGCTGGTCACTTTTGATGATGGTGATCCTCTTGAGGGGTCATCCTCCATATCAATAGATGCACAAATTGCATTGGATATAGAGGAGGAGGAGGATGGAGGAGAGAGCATTGGTAGTGATGCTAATCTTGATGATTATGACATGGAGGACTATTGACAGTCACGACTCATGAGCTACGAGATTCTTCCATCTACGGTTCTATTATCTACGCTATGGTTATTTTGTATTTTCCATTGGCATTCCCACCTATAGTATCGGACTTCAGTGACTCTAACTCAGTATCTATCTACATTGTAATACAATTTGATTTTGATGACTTAATGAGATTGAGAATGCTACACCTTATGGTTTTAATGTCTTGCGTGTTCAATGTTTGTCATTTGATCATTATTGATGTTAGAATGTATCATGTTACATGTTTTGTATCATGTAAATCTTCTAGTTTCTAACAAAATATGAATCTTTATGTTTATATTTCATTTTTGTATGTGTAATTTAAAAAATAAAATCACATATATATATATATATATATATATATATAAACGTGTCTTGTTTTCAGGGTCGTTGTGTCACGTGTCCTCCGTGTCTCGTGTCATCATGTGTAATTTTCCCAAGCCAAGATGCCAAGAACATTGTGTTTTTCATTGATTTTTATGTGTTTTCTGGTTATGGCATTTCGTCAAATACTTTGTAGACTTAAGTCTCATGAGTTGCGCTAGGGTTTAATATGAGGGTTTAATGTGTGTTTGCAGCCAATAATCAAAGAAGATACAACACTGGAATGTACTCAACGAGATGTAAGATCAATGACACAAGAAATAGCCATAAATACCTCAGATCTGATTTATTAATAATAGATCTCTGACCTCATACAAAAATGGTGCAGATCTGGAATACATATAAGTGGATAGAGTGTTGGGCTGAATAAGCCTCCAAGACACAAGATAGAAGAAGATCTAAGCTTCCAAAAGCCTCTACAAGCTGAACACCAAATAACACTGAAGACCAATGGATATCCTTTGCTGAAGGTGATGCCCTATCTCACAATGAACAAGTCCTGGTTGGAATAGATCAAGGGAAGTACGACCTCCTCTCTGATGGCCTCCAAGCACTGCAAAACTCCATGAGAAGGTAGATCTGATGATGGCAAGAAGGTATGCGAAGTCTCAGAGCAGTAGCTCATCCGAAAGACCCCCAAACCACAATATCTCCAATAACAGATGCGCCTTCCTAGTTGACCCAGGCCAATGATTCGGCCTCCAAGAATATAGCTGCCAAACCCCTGAGGAAGATGCCAAATTGTAGATCGGGCCAAGAGAAACCCCGTGGCAAAGTCTCGAGCTGAAAGACGAAGAACTGACCCACCAAAAGACTTAATCCTCAATCTGCGATGCACCCTCTTCTTCTCCAGCTTGTGCCAAGCTCCAATAAATAATCCGACAGAGAAAAACCCTCCGGAAGAGGCTAAAGAAGGTGCCCTAGTCCATACCAAGAATACCCAGAAGCCCCTTTTCCCAGAATCCTCCTCTTCCTAGAACGAGCTACTCCTCTCAAGATGGTGCGCCCTCATGCTGGAAACCCCCTGTAGTTGCGCACCCTTTCTCTTCTGCACCTGTAGCTGATGTAGAATCCACTTGTGACTGACTAGATCTTATGTAGAATGGTGAGGGAGGAATCTTTCACCTCCGTGACCAAGCTTGGACCAGGTTGGGTGGGATCTTTCACCACCGAGCTGATCTCTAGGGTTTGTTAAGTCAAAACCCTCAAAATCCCCAAGTGCATGGGCTCACTAGCAAGAAACTAGATCTCAAACTGATAATCAACATAATGAGAGAATAGAGGCCTCTATCTCTCTTTTATCCTCCCTGCTCACCTTGTCTCTCCAAGTGATTTTTACTTTATTTAATTATTAATTAATTAATTAAATCACTTTAATTAATTAATTAACCATTTTACCTCTAAAAAGTGGTTTATCCCTCCTTGTGGCTTCTCTGGCCACTGAAAGTCACTTCTCATCATCCTATCCTGTAGTGCTATTCCTCCCGATTCCGATGAGCTATTACACTAACAGGTTCCTCCAAGTATTATGCCCAATATGGCCTCCTTAGTGATTTTAATTAACATATAGCCCAAAATAACTCAAAATTACGGAAATCGTCGGAATGCAATGAAACCAAAGCCAAGCTGTGCAGAATGGATCATGATGATGAAATAATATGAGCGATGCAAGTCGGGCCCAATCAAACCCCTCAATAGCTCCTGTACTCACTATCATCCCCATTTGGCTACTCTGGTTAGCATAACACTTTGTAGTATAATGATGTCCCAAAGTGGGGACATTACATCATGTCAGGAGACTTAGATTATGATATATATAATATATTTGCGAGGTTTCAATTCGAACTGCAAACCCGACACGAAGGCCCAAGCAACGAGCGACGAGGGTTTAGGCGGAGCCTGGAGGGCCGAGCAGCGAGGGACAGAGGGTTTAGGCGGATCTTGGAGAGCTGAGCAACAAGGGATAGAGGGTTTAGGTGGAGGCCCAAGTAGCGATTAGGCGGAGGCAACTGCAAACAAGATACACAGGGTTTAGGTGGAGGCAATTGCAAACAAGATACACACGTGACAACCTACAGGGCAATGATGAGGGTTCAAACTTCACAATGTAGACTGAGCAGCAAGGTTTTAACAACAACGAGGGTTCCGATGCGGTGGGAAGACTCCTAGCTCAAAAATTAAGCACATTTTATAAAATTTGTCTTTTTGGTGAACCTGGACGAATTTGAATTTTTTTTTGAGGTTAGTTGAATTTCGAACCTCAAGGCTCGAGTTCGGCGAACCCTGTGACTTAGGTTTAGAATAGATAGCGCCATCCATATCTTAACAATGCTAATCACTTGCCATCTCCCTAGCATCATTTGTTTCCATCCAAATAAAAAATAACTACATCCTACCATGTATGATTTCTCAAAGGTCATGGTCAAAATCCTGAATTAAATAAAGCCACAAAGGCTAAGAGTTGAAGAGCAAAAGTTTTTAAAAAGCCAAAAATTAAAACTTGAGCAATGCCCCTAGTCCTTGGTTGTTTAAAGAATATCTAAAGAATAGGGATTTGTTCAATAAAATGGACATCTAAAGAAAAAGGCTAAAGGGGAAGTAAAAAACATGCTGAGGAAGGTAAGTCAATGATAAGTTCCCTCTAGAAGGCTATTGTAAAAAATGCCTAGCCAAAATGAAGTTAGATGGATGAAAAAATGTAAAAGTATGACCTATGCATGTCTAAGACTTTGAGGGTCATCACATGGAATCATTCTCCTTCCCTTTCATCACTATTACACATTAATTGCCTGTTTTTCACCTAAAAACTTAGGAAGCATGGGTTTTTCTTATATTGTCTTAGATTAGCAAACCCTTGTTAAAGCAATAAGATGAAGCATAAAGTGATGAAGAATATGGTGGGGGTGTATGCCCTTATACTTCCCACCTAGTTCCTAGCACAATAACCTTGACTTGAAACAAATGATAGCAAGAGAGTAAAAACCAATTCAAGGAAAAATGCCAAGATAATCCACCACAATAGCAAGAGATAAGCCTTCCAAGGCTAGCGCATCACTCCCATCAAACATAACATCAAGAGATAACCAAAAACAAGTGCTAAAAGAGACAATCTTCCCAAAGATAGCGAAAATTTCAGACCAATACTTCTCACAATGAAGGAGAGTTATGTTAAAATGAGATCTTATGATCTCTTATTTATACAAATGTCACCAAGGTGACTTATCCATAATTTAAGGAGTAAAACACAAGATTATGGGTCAACAACCCTAATCTTTCCCCCTTTACGAAGTAATTCATTTAAATTTCACTTTTGCACATAAGAAGACCCTAATTTTAGAAGGACGTCACCCCTTTAAGGGACGTTTTGCCACTTTGAGGAAGTCGTTGGTGTTGGAGAAGCATAGCTAGGCCTCCAAAGGCCACATGTCAAGCATCTAGATGATCTCATCATGGTGAAGACCCTCTTATCTTCAAAACATCCAAGTGTAAATGAGTGGCACCTCACCACCAAGCCCTAACCCCCCTAGGTGACGTCATGTCTCTAGAAGTGACGTTTTGCCTCTCCTAGGCAAAACGTTTGGCATGTGGGGGCTAGGCTATGTTGTCCAAGTCATCTTTGAGGCCTTCCAAGTTTCATCTCTCTCATCCGGCATGCAGGCTCATGGCATCCAACATGTGGGCTTGTAGCCCCTTGGAAGCCAAGCTAGGCTTGTTCTCCCAAAACTGTCCACCATCTAGGTCCTGCAAAGAGAAATGAGCACGCCCTCCAAGGATCTCAAGTCATAACATCATGATAAGTAAATCCAATCAATAAATAAGCCATCTAAGCATGTGCATCAAAGATCACTATATCAAACAATTAACTGCTCAAAGACACTATGCGACTTACAAGATTGAATATGGGAGGGTTGATGAGGTGTCCTATTGGGTAGATCTTACCCTAGGTCAAGGAGAGCTTCCAAGAGATCCCTCTCTAAGCCATCTAAAGTGGATGAAGTGGTTGGGGTTGAGGCTCAATGGGCATAGGGCTTATGACATACAAGGGGTCGTAGTGTCTCATTCATGGGAGCCTTTGTAGAGAGTGTGTAGTACCTTCGTCCGCAATGCACTTTTTCCAAGTCCATCAATTGCCTTTTATCTTTCTTTCTTTGTATTTTCTTTCATAATAACATAAGGAGAGATTGAAGGTCACTGCCCTGGCGTGGTGACCAGATGATGGCAATGTTACCTGTTATCCCCCACTTTTAGGGATAACTAAGGAGATTATGTCTCGAGGCCCACAGGTCCTAAACATGGAGTACCGAGAGCCGGATCGACTTGAGCATGGCCTTGGAGAGCCCATCTTTTCTTCCTTTCAGCACCTCCACTTTGTCAGCAGCAACATCATCCATCACCTCGGCTTGGTCCTGTAGTAGAGATGGATCTTGCTCCATGAGGTAATGAGTCCGGGTATCATGGTATGTGTCACTCTGATCCTCAAAACCTTTGAATATGTGCATCTAGTTCTTTTTGTTTCTAATGGGTGCTTGGATCTTATACTTATCCACTTGACCATGTCTGGGGGGAATGACAAGATGCCCTAGTAAGCTTGTGCCCATAGGTTTGAGTTGCCATTGGGGGGATTTCTGAAAAGTCATCGTCCGCTCTTGTCATACTTACCACTTTCCATCTTGCTTCGCGCTCATCCATCCCATTACATTGGTCCGGGCATTGGGTTGGCCAATCATTTAAGGGTTGCACCTTGCCTTGTGGGAAGAAGGGGCTAAAGGCCCAGAAGGTAAAAGCAACTGGAAAAAGATAAAAGCCTAAAAATAAGACCTCGAGATGCTTCGCCCAGGGATCCTTGAGAAAGCAGTAAAAAGCTTCTCAGTAAGAAACAAGAGGGACCCATAAAAAATAATAAAAGAAAACCTTGTCAGAGGATGGGGGGTCTCATCACGAGCCAGGCTATTAGGTCCATGGGCACCTAGCAGTATGACACTACTAGCAGCTGGTCACCACGCCAGTGTAGTGGCTCTTTGTTGCATGGCCAAGAGAAAGGGGGTCTCATCACGAGCCAACCTTCTCATTTCCGTGAAAGAGCTTGTGGGTAACATTGCCACCACTGGTCACCACGCCAGGGCAGTGTCCCCTGATTAGTTTCTTGAAAGAAAAAGCAATAAAGAATAAAGAATAAAAGGCATTAATGGGCTTGGAAACATTTGCATCCAGGACAAGTGCAACTCGCCTTCTACAAAGGCACCCACAGGTAAGCCTTGCATTTCCCTGCTATCACTGCACCCATTGTCAGGACATCCCTTATCCACCTCATCCATTTAACATGACTTGGATTTGATCTCTTACGGAAACATCCCATTCCCAGTGGACACTAGCCCAATAGGATGCCCTGTCACTTTCTCCAAACTTGCCTTGCAGATTTGTATAATGTCTTTGAGCACTTGACTGGGTAAAAGGGGTTTATGCACATGTTTAATAAAATTGATGATTAGATGTGATTGACATTGCTATGATCCCTGTGACTTATGAGCCCATGGAGGGTGTATTTGTTGATGTTGTTAATGTTTATGCCATTATTATAGTTCTTTGCATTTCAATAGACAAGAGCATCATAAGAACGAGATCACTGAGAAATACACATCCACAAGAGACACAACATTTATCCTGGGAAACCCTCTAGGGGAAGAAAACCCAGCAAAAACTTTCTTATCATAAATAGCTTATACAATGTTCAAGAGATAACTCAACCAATACAAAAAATGTCCTCCTCAAGAGATGCGCCACTCTTCTTCTTCTCTCACCAACTTGTAATTGCAGCTTGCCTCATAAGATCATGAGCAAGTGAAGTGTGTGTTAGAAGTGAGGCGCTAGCCTCTTATTTATATCAATCTGGCACGTGTGAAGAGTCACTATCTGGCAGGGCCGACCTCTCACTCTGGGTGGGTAAACCCACCTTTTATTAATTCTGGCCCTTTCATTATAACTGTTGGGGCCGACTTCTTGTTCTGCACTTTGTAATTGTCTGATGACCAATCCGCAAAAGGGGATTTGGTCCTTATACAATTACCGACTTGATTAATCCTCAATGGGGATTAATCTAATAACAATAATATTAATAATGACATGATTAATCCTCAATGGGGATTTAATCCAATAATAATAATAATAACATGATTAATCGACAATGGGGATTTAATCCAATTACAAAATAATAAGAATGCTCTTCACAGTTACATTATTTCAACACTCCCCCTTAACAAGAAGGGTATTCTTCATCAGCATCAGGCGAGAGAGGTCTGCATCATCAGTGGCATCTGGAGGACAGTATCGTCAATATCATCTTGAACAAT
>ML777361.1:204286-216314 GCA_009831015.1 Picea engelmannii
TGGAAACTGCTCCAAAAGAAGCGCCCTGGCCTCTAGACTAAAATGGGTGAGTGCTGGATCTCGAATCTGGTCTCTAAGGCACTGGATTTGGACCCCTGGGGGGTTTGCGCACCTCCTGGAGCACTGGATGCACCCCAAAGGATTCCACCAATGGAATCTGTTGCTATATGGGTCAAAACGATCGTCTCACCAAATAAGGAAATGGGTCGGAAGGATTTGTCCGGATCTGCTTTGAAACTCTACATGCAACACCAAATGTCTATCTGGAAGCGCTGTGCCCTAAATGGCTGAATGAGTCGATCTGCAAGATTCCACCGTCAGAATTTGACGATAGATGGCTCAATAGAAGCGCCCTGGCTGGATCTCAAATGGGTTGGAAAGAAACTGCAATCTGGATACGGATCTCGTGCAGCTCCCCAAACCCTCACACTGACTTGCGCCCTCACTGGCTGAGCTGCGCACTCTGCAATGGATACCCCTGAAAAGTACGGTGAAATACCTGGATGCTATCTCCGATGGGCTAGGGTGTGTCTCTCAACACCGAAACCGATCAATGGTGGTGGTTTTCTCCAAAAATCCACAAAACACTAAGGTCGACTCTCCTCCTCTAGGAACTCTCAACATCAAATCACAACAATGCATAATGAATTAGGTTGCTTTACCCTTCCTTTATAGCTTCCCGAAACCCTAATTCGTCGTTGACCTTTTCCCTCCAAGTGACTTTTACTTTATTTTATTATTCCTTGATTAAATCACTTAATTAATTAATTAATTAACCATTTTACCTCTAAAAAGTGATTTTTCCATCCTGATGGCTTCTCCGGCCACTGAAAGTCACTTCTCATCATCTTATCCTGTAGTGCTCTTCCTCCCGATTCCGATGAGCTATTACACTAAGAGGTTTCTCCAAGTAATATGCCCATTATGACCTTCTTAGTGAATTTAATTAAGATATGACCCATAATAACTCAAAATTACGGAAATCGTCGGAATGCAATGAAACCAAAGCCCAACTGTGTAGAATGGATCCTGATGATGATCGATGCAAGTCGGGCCCAAATAAACCCCTCAATATCTCCCAAAATCTCTGTCACCCCTATCTGGCTACTCGGGTAGGCATAACACTTCGAAATGTTGTAATGTTATAATGTCCCAAAATGGGGACATTACATACTTGCCTTTTAAACATACAAAGTGATTTGAAATTTCAGCCTTGAACTTTACTTTGTATATACTTTGAATCAAGTAACCAAAACATAAATTTAAAGAGTGAGAAAGAGAGGAAAAGAATCACTTTGATCTTTCTGGAAACTTGGGCAAATGGGGTCTTGTTGATGGGTCAAAGAGGGACTATGTCTTTCTTGGATCTTGAAGACAAAGATAGGTACAAACTAGACCAATCTCCTCTCCAAGTATGAAAACCTGCAACACTTATAAATCTCTTGCCAACAAAGGATTAGTAGAACGGTGCTATCTACATAGAACGCTTCATAAAGACATACACATTAAGCAAAATGAATATGTATTATAAAATTTTCAGATGTACATAAGCAATACGAGTATCAAGCAAGCAAGCTTTTCTAATTTTATCCAACTTGGAGATAGCTCCACTAGAATGGCCACTTATTAACAATTGAAAGAAAGAAAAACGAAATTGCAAATATACCTCATAAATTAGCACATTGACATAGATGCTCCACACATGAGATTGACACAAGATTGTAGCCTCCAAAGTCTTTTATTCCAATTCACAATGATAGTACAAATTACAATGCAATAGCAATCCTTAGCCCAACTCTCACTAGCTTTCACAATGGGAGGATGCTTCCTTATATAAGAGAGAAAGATGAGTTTATCAAGGAGGAGGGCGCACCACTTGGAGGAGAAACCCATGCCAAGTGTGGAGAGTGTGGCTGCCACCTCTCCTACACATCTCCCAACTCGCCACTTGTGAATAATGAAGGAGTGTGGGGGTGCCACCTCTCAAGAGGTTGGCTTCCCCCCATGGGAATGCACCACCTCTCAAGAGGTGTGCACCCCCTTATTAGCACATGCTCAAAACAAAACCATACATGTCCCACTCTATTCACCCATGTCATCATACTCAATCCCTCCAGAGCTGGAGTACAACTCATGCTTAGGACTAAGGTGGCTAAGACCTTTTACAAGTTCATCATGCAACATCTCTTATTACAATTTTTATGGAAATGTAAAAAAGGTTGGTCTTTATTGACCGGCTGAACTTCTAAACTCTGAATTTTGAACAACAATGTTCAATCTTTGACGGCTCGCTGGAAGTCCATCCTAGTGCAACTTTGATGGATAACAGGCCTATTATAACAACGACGTAAAAATGGCTACTTAAAGGAGTAATAGCCCCAAATTGTCATGGGATAAACCCTTCTCCATTTGGGCTAGTGCTTGCGAGCCTCTTGGGGGAGCCCCTAGGCACCCTTGGTACCTTGCTACTGTCCTTTTAGACTGATTTCTTGTGTTTAAACTAAAAAAACAACAAGATGTTTGTCTTGGACAGCATGTCAAAACTGTCCAAAACGATAGGAAAATATGATTTCTTCACTTGGAGGGATCCTGCAGAGTTAGCACAATGAATATGGAATAGAAATAGAACAAAAAAATACACAAAAGATCAATGAAATCACAATGAACAGTTAAGGAGAATGACAAATCAGATTGCAAAATTAACAAAATACCATCAAGAAACAAGGTTAGAACACAAGCACTCAATTTCTTTATTGGTAGGCTTGCAAGAGGGTTGGTTGTGCCACAATTGACAAGTCCACAACCAGTACAATGATCACTTTGCTCAAAGAAGAGTCACTAGACTAAGAATGAGAGAGAGGAATGAGAAAGAAACACTATGCTAGCTGCTGCAATATCCGACCAATAACCAATGAAAACCATCCAATATATAGGATAGGAGTGTGAATAAAATAAGAATTAATGCGCATGAGGGAATAAGTGTGAGTGAGAAATTTAGGAATTAATGTGCATGAGGGAATAAGTGTGAGTGAGTAATCCGCATGGTGAGTTATGAGTGAGAGTGTATGTGCATGGTGAGTTAAATAATGGCTAAGATGCATGGAGGATAGTTTTATCTTTTCAACGCATGTTAGATTGCTAAATTTGGCCAAGGGATGAGGGAGTTATGAGTTAAAGGGAAATTCACCCTATTTTTAGGGATTTCCTAAAATTTAGGAATTTTGTGTTTAAAAGCAATTTAGGGAAAAATTTTAGAAATTGATTGCATGGAAAGTGAGAGGAATAGAGTGAGAAAAATTAGCCTTGAGTAGCTAAACTTTCTCCAAAAAAATGCCACCTCATCCATGCATCACCTCATTAGCTTAATTAATTTCTCATTAAATGCATAATCCTTGGAAAAAGCTCCCTTGGTCAACTGATGTCATGTAGGTGCCACATCACCTTGAAACTTTGTCACATGTTGGAATTTGAGCTTTCCACTTGTCACTGTTGGAGATCACTGCTAAAAATAGAAATTTCCAAAAATAACCATCTGGTACCAAAAATTTGAAACTTGTCGAAACTGACCCAAACTCTTCACAAATGCTCAGAATGAATAGTAGACCACCATCATGTGTCTACTGTTAAAAATAGACACTGCTAAAAATAGAAAGTCCTCGTATGTCCATGATATTATACTCATTGGATTCGATTTTCTGCAAAGATTTCGAATCCGCAATCAGAATCGACATGCGAGCCCTGGTGCTTAACTGCTCAAAATAGAAATATGTGCCAAATCATCCTAGAAAAGGTTCAAAAGACTCAGAATGTCTCAAGGTTCAATAATATGTGCTCAGAATCTGAATCTCGGGCCTCAAGCTCAAACTGCTAAAAATAGAAAGTTCTTGCATGTCGCCCTGAAAAGTGCTATCGGGCCTAGAATCATGCAAGGACCATCCTTGTATGCTCGGAATTGCTCCAAACTGTCAAGAGATCCACTCAATCCGTGTATCCAAAAAAGTAGCAACACCTGCTATATGTAGACATCTCTCTCAAAATGCATGGGAAACCAAACTAACTCTACCTCTGAACAAAATAACCATGTATCGATCATATACCTGTCTCCAATGGAAACCAACCTTTGCTAACCACAAGTACTAAACTCTGGGAGAATCTCAGAATGTCGGCCAAAATAATGCATTTTGGCTCTTAACCCTCAAGATTTTCAAGAGTGAAAATCTAGTGGTTAACAATGGCGACTCAAGGGGACGGGATCCCCCTGTGGGATGTTGAGAAGCATATGAATCTCTGTGTCTGTAACAATACTGATCTATGAGAACTTTGGAAGATGTCCCAATGATGCTCTGAAAAAATATGAACCAACATGTACCCCCTGTAAATGTGTGGAAGGAAGGAAGGCCTTGTAAGCTGATAAAAAAACTTGTAATACCAAACCTTGTCCATTGGGCCATGGATTCAAATCAATATACACCTCCCACTGAAAAACTGAAACATAAGGGGTCTCATCCAAATCCGCTACCTGCTACCACCCAAATGTACACTCCTCCCCACAGTAAATGTGTCGATGTCGATGCAAGGGAGAGAGTCACTTGATCAGATGCCAATAATGTAAACACCTGTCAAGTGCGAAGGAAAACCACGAATAATGACAATGGGTCCTAAGGTACGAGCACAACCTGTCATTGTGAAAGATGTTCTGAAGTCGAACAATGATAAGGATCATCCAATCGAAGACCAATGATACTCAACCTTGTCGGATGTAATGTTCCCAAGCCAATATGCAAGGAACATCATGGTTTTGGGTGTCTTTTAAAACTTTTTTGGTTGTGGTATTTTGTCAAACACTTTGCTTACAGTTACGCTTAGGGTTTACTGATGTGTTTATATGTGTGTTTGCAACAATAGATAAGAAGATACAATCATGGAACATATCTCAACCATATACAAGATAATAAACAAGCCAAAACATTGCAGATCTGATCTTTATTTCATAACAAATAGCAAGAACCTGATACAATGAGATGCCAATCTGGAATGCACATCAAATGGCTCCAATGAAGACAATAGAAGATAGGAGCTGCTACAAAATGCTCCAATAGAAGATGCCACAAGCCTCCCAAGGCTAGATATCCATTGAAGATCGATGCAGGAGTAGATCTGGCCGAATGAAATGCCAAACCCTCAAGCTGAAAGGTGCCACGTCCTGCTGGAATCCTGAAGACCCTCAATAATTCGGGCCTACTGTCAAAGACCTCCAAATGCTATGTTGAAGATGCCGAATTGTAGATCGGGATGAGTAGAATCCCCTCCTGAAATCCCAGACCGAAACACCAAGGGAAACTCCTCCAAATGTTGAATCCTCCAATGGAGCCGCGCCCTCCTAAAACTGCCAAACCCTAGAATTTCAGCCCTAATGAAGGAGGCCTCCAAATGCTTTGAAACTTGCTAGAAAGATAGATCGAGACACTGCAAGTCACTAGGTGAAGTCTCAGGGTCAGATCTGATGTATAACCTCCTCAAATGGAATAGATCTGAATCTCAAAATTGCCCTCCTTCTCTCCAATTCGTCCAATGCATCCAATAACCCAAATGGCCCATGAAACTCCTCCGAAATGCACTAGATCTAACGGCCAAGCCCCTGCAATGAAAACCCAGGTGCTAGAATCTACCGAAGCCCTTCCAATCCCTTGGAATGAGCTTCCCTCAAAGAATGGTGCGCCCCCCCCTTTCTAGAAACCCGCAATGGTGCACCTCCCTTCTCTTCTTGTGCCTATGGCTGGTGTAGAACCCTCCTGCACTGGTGTAGATCCAAACTAGAATGGTGTGGGAGAGTATTGGATCTCCGAGACCAAGCTTGGGACAAGCTAGGTGGAATCTTTCACCACCGAATCGTCCTCTAGGGTTTGTTAAGTCAAAACCCTCAAAACCCCCAAGAGATGGGCCCTCTAGCTAGAAGCCATAAATCCAAAAGATAGACATACATGAATGAATGAGTAGAGGCCCTTGCCTTTCCTTTATACTTTTTGCTCACCTTGTCTCTCCAAAGTGACTTTCATTTTATTAAATTTTAATTAATTAATTAAATCACTTTAATTAATTAATTAACCTTTTTACCTCTGAAAAATACCTTATCTCTCCTTGTGGCTTCCCTGGCCACTGAAAATCACTTCTCGTCATCCTATCCTGTAGTGTTGTTCCTCCCGATTCCAATGAGCTATTACACTGAGAGGTTCCTCTAAGTATAGTGCCCAAAATGACCTCTTCAGTGAATTTAATTGACTTATAGCCAAAAATACTCAAAACCCTAGAAATCGTCGGAATGCCACGAAACCAAAGCCAATATGTGCGGAATGGCTCATAATGATGAAATAGGATGAGTAATGCAAGCTAGACCTCACAATGCCTCTCAATAACCCCTGTACTCACTATAACATCCATCTGGCTACTCTGGTCATCACAAACCTCTGCACTGTGATGATATCCCAAAGTGGGGACATTACAGTCCTCCCTGCTAGAAAATTGCTTGTCCTCAAGCAATAACCAAATCCATTCAAATAAAATACCAGGATCCCATGTCCACCTTGGGATACATAGTAGAACCCATCCAAAGATGAACACTCATACACTCTGCCCCCTGGGTCCCATGTCAAGTCATGAACTGCTAGCCCCTGGGAAGCATAACCCTGAAATATACCAACTCCGGGAGTCTCCTTCATATGAGACATGGCCTCGTCTCGGAATGAATCCATCCTCCAAGTCTCTACCAAGATCCATACGGCCTCCATCAACTGCACATGTTGATGCCAGAATGAGGTGCTGCAAGACCTCTGCGAGACACCCGCAAGCAATGTGCTCCTCTCAACACTGAAGCTCAATGGAAAGTTAGAACAACTTTCCCCTGCAAAGGTCCACTCGCCTCTGTCAGTCAATGAAATGTTGAACCCTGCAATCCCTAGGTCCCATGCTAACCTCTGTCGAAGATCACCATGTTGACCCTGCACTATGATGACCCTGCCTGATTGCTCCCTGTATGTATACTGGATCCTCCACTCCTAGATCCTCAAGCTGAAATCCCTGTGGCCATTGGACCTGCTGTCCAGAAACTGTACCTGTAAAAATGTCTCTGTAGAAGTAGTACCTGTCCAACCATCTCCATGCCCGATCATAATGATCAAGATAAAGAAACTGCCTCGCTCCATAGGGCAAGTCCTTGCAGGTCCACTCCAAACCATTCCAAGGTGGAGTATGTGGCTCTCTGGTGCAACTTGGGTCATCAGGTAGTGGAACATCCTGCTAACAAAATGAACTCCCGGATCCCATGGCAAACTTGGAAGTTTATCACTTCCAGTCTCTGCTAGCTGCTCCTGTGTCAGACTGATCACTGCCGGAAGTCCCCCATGCTCATCCTCTTGAGTATCTGTATCTGTGTCAGCCTTTGAGCCTATGATGCTCATCATCACACACAAAGCCTCAACTGTCTGCCCATCACGACCCACCTCTGTCCTATTGTATGTCGTAAATGCACTCATGTTAGGTGGTTTCGGCCTAACCACTCTCCATGTCTCATCTCCCGTGCAGCTGTTGATACTGCGAAGGTGATCTCTCATAACTATGCGCTGCTGTAAAGGAGGGGCATTTACATGCTCCCCTAAGTGTGTCTCCTCCCTGCACATCAATACACCCCTCTGGATCTCACTGTAAACCTCTGCATGTCTCTCTGAGTCATCACTCACCACTGTATGCTCCTGCATACTTAGGTAGTCCCTTGTATACCCCTGCAACATCATGGATCCTGGGTGTACTACTAGATCAACCTCTACATGAAGGTCAATCCCTCTCGGGACACAAATGGAAGTATCATCAAAACTGCCCCTGGCTCTGGAGCCCCCATGTGTAGGTGAGTGCCTGATTGTCTCAAAGATCCTCTCATGCGCCCCTGGACCGTAACTCTTCATACTCATCAGTGATCCTGTGCACACCTCAGGCTCCTCCATAAACTGGTATTCCTCTGCCAGACCACCAACATCCTCCAGTGATGTGATTGAATGATGTATTTGGGTGTCCACCAAGATAGGTGAAGTGGATCTCTGACGAATCTCCTCTGATTTGGACTCTGATTCTTGAAGGGTTGTCTGTGTGCCTCTCAAGAATCCTCGAGTGCTCTCCAACTCCTGAGTAAGTTGATCCACCTCCAACTCCTACTCCCTCAAGGCTCTGTGATACATCTCGCCAATCCCCAATAGGTAGTCCCTGTCTGTCAACAACTGCTGGAAGTTAGACCTCATCACAAACATTCTCTCTAAGAGAGTATGAAAGTCATCTATGGAAAATGCCTCATCTGAACTATCATGTGCCATTGATGCCCTCCAACAACAATCGACCATCAATGCATGCATGTCATCAATGCGCCTAGTGGCTGCCATGATCATAGCCTCACTAACTCTCAATTGTCTTGCTAAGTGGTGTGACTCCTGATCATAGTCATGCTGAGGTACCACCTCATGCCTCTTACCGCTAGTGCCATCACCGGAGTCCTCAACAATACTCTCTGAAGAATAAAAAGTGTGAATTGCCCACTGTCTACTGTGCTACTGGGACCTCCTATATGCGACTGTGTCATCATCAACTGTTAGCTCCCTCTGCGTCACACTGTATCCTGTATGAGTAGCCGTATCCTCTCGTGCACTCACCCTGCTACTATCATTTGCGCTCGAATCCCATATAGATGTGTCCAGACACGTGCTATGGTCGTCCTGACCAATAAAGAGTGCATCCTCATCAATGCAGGTTAATCCTGGAAGTATGTGCTCCATCAACCTGTCAGCCTCCACAATCTGCTCAACTAATGGAGTCTCCCAAATCTGCGACTCAATCTCCTCATGCTGGTGTGTGAACGTAAGATCAATTGTCTACACGTCATATGTCTCCTCCTGGATTTGTGGATCCATGTGTCCATGTTGTGCATCCTGCACGTACGACTCCTCTATGCTACTGCTATCCTCATATGTCGTGGCTATCATGGGAATCTGGAAAGACGGCAGATGTGTCATGGCCACCATAGGAAGCTGGTCATCTGTAGATGCTAACACGTATGAATTCTCACTAGTGTCACCACTCTGTTGAGGTGTAGGGTCATCAATGGTATGTGATATGTCTGCTGAGACACTGGTGCTATCGTCCTGTCCATCCGATTGCCTATCCACTATACAAGACTCACTATTCTCCTCAAGCATGCTAGAATCATCAGCCTTTGTGCAGGAGTCACTATCACTAGCCTCTGTGCAAGAGTCACTATCATAATCGGACTGCTCCAAATCAACATCTATCGCTCCATCCTCACACACCTCATCATCACTGTCATAGTGTGCTTCTGATCCTTACCCTTGCACCTATGATCTGGTTCCCACGACCCCTTACAATAGTGGCAAGGTTGCATGCTCCTAATGGGCGTGGGGTTTCTCTGTTCTTCCCACCATCTAGCTGCTTCTTTTCTCTTTTTATTTGCTATGATGATCCCGTGTAAAATATCCTCTTTGCTCCAATGGGGATTTCTATAGGCTGCATACTGTTGGAAGGTTATTAGGGCCTTAGTTACCTCACTAAGGAAGTAATATTTTATCTCCAAGCATGTTATCTCAAAGGATATCTCGTCCATTTCTTTCCAACTATCCATTTATCCCTATGAGAGACCCCTCAGGTTGGCAGGATTTTAAGCTCTGATACCACTATAATGTTCCCAAGCCAATATGCAAGGAACATCAGGGTTTTGGGTGTCTTTTAAAACTTTTCTGGTTGTGGTATTTTGTCAAACACTTTGCTTACAGTTACGCTTAGGGTTTACTGATGTGTTTATATGTGTGTTTGCAGCAATAGATAAGAAGATACAATCATGGAACATACCTCAACCATATGCAAGATAATAGACAAGCCAAAACACTGTAGATCTGATCTTTATTTCATAACAAATAGCAAGAACCTGATACAATGAGATGCCAATCTGGAATGCACATCAGATGGCTCCAATGAAGACAATAGAAGATAGGAGCTGCTAAAAAATGCTCCAATAGAAGATGCCACAAGCCTCCTGTCATCGTCCTAATACACACTTGCAAATGTGAGCAAATTTCGGCTCACTTAGTGTGTCCTTGGAGGCACAATGCCTAGGTTCGCAGTCCACACTGTCACCTTGACTGGAACCTCTTCCTTCTAGGCTCACTCCTAGGGAAGCCAAGGGGGGTAGACTCTAGTTACTAGATATGATTTAACGTTTATGTTCTAGGAGTTGGTTTTAATTAATTAGAAGTTTGGGGGGAGTACTAACCTATGATGCAAAGGCAACAATGCAAGATGCACAATTACTTATGTTAAGCAAACCCTTCCCTAAGTCAACTATGACTAGTGCCTAAGGTTGGGCAAAGGGGTCAACTATGTTCAAGGAGGTTGATTACAAAAGATTACAAAGATTGCAAAATTACAATTGCTCCACAACAAAAAGATACAAGTACTTACAACAATAAATAAGAGATATTACAACAATTATGAATAAGATACATGAGATACACAAGATACAAATAGACAAGATTAACCAAGTTTCTAAATGTGAGAATTCAAAAGATATCAAAACATGAAGATCATTCACATAAAGCCAAGCATGCCCTAATAGTAATTGGACTGCTTTTCAATGGCAACCATAAAAGCACTCAAGATCC
This sequence comes from Picea engelmannii, assembly GCA_009831015.1. Taxonomy (NCBI): domain Eukaryota; kingdom Viridiplantae; phylum Streptophyta; class Pinopsida; order Pinales; family Pinaceae; genus Picea; species Picea engelmannii. The sequence continues at coordinate 214,996 of ML777361.1, forward strand.
AACAAGATGATGCCTCCAAATGGGATGCGCAACCTCTTGTTGAATCACACCACAAAGAGCATAAATTGAAAGATATGAAATACTTGAAAGATAGATGCTCAACACAACTTGGAAGATTTAACACTTAGATATCTAAACCACAACTTGAATGAAAGATAAACGATATAATGTGCTTGCAACTAGTGCTCTAAACAACCGTAAGATATATCCAGAAGAAGATTGCCTAGAGGACTAAGTGGTTAGGAGTTGCTTAAAGGTTTTAAAGATTTTAGTTACCCTCCTAACTAAGTGTCAAACCTTACTCCTCCTCCCCCTATTGCCAAATGGTTGCTGGATGCTCAAAATAATGAAGCAACGAGGCCCACCCTAGCTGTCACAGTCAGCCCAAAGAATTGAGTTTTTACGGAAAGGACACTCCTTCGTGTCGTGAGATCGTCCCCAGCCTATCACCTTCCATTGCCCTCCTCAATTCCCATTTTAAATGGTGAAGATGGTGGATTTTAGGTGTCCTAGTTGGTCTAATATAGTATTATGACTTAGGACTAAGTCTTAGGATGTGTTTATGAGTGTTTTGATAAGTTTTAAGTGCCCAAAAACAGTGAATAATGCCCAAAACCGAAACTTAAATGATTGTGAAAAGTGTGTTGCAGATTATGAAATTGGAGCTTATGAACACATCCAAAACATGTAAAGAAGAGCTGAAAGTAAAGATCATTCACTGTAATGTTCCCAAATTTCCCCTTAAGAGGCATTTAGTGTTATTGTATGAAAGTGACCTTATAAAGGCACTTAAATAAAAATAAAGTGAAATTAGTCACTTAATAAAATAAAGAGGGGAAAAGTAGTTACACTAAAGAGACCCAACGAAGGGTTATAAGAGGAGGAGAGGAGAGCCTTTTGGGATCTATCATTCAGTTTATGAAAATATTGTATTGGGCTTGTTATCGCACGGTTTGTAGGAAAGGTCCAAAGAGCTTGAGTCAGGGCTTGAAACCGGCGTAACAGGAGCTTCCCCACCCACTGTCACCTCGATGGGGAGCTCTTTCTATTTAGGAGGGCAAGTCCAAGGGAGACGTCCCTAAGGCAATCTGGGTTGAAGAAAAGCTAAAGGGTAAAAGACCAAGTCAAGGAAGTCCCTTTCACAGATTGCTGCCCAAGACGAGATAGTCAAAGAGAAAAAATCCACTGAAGATGCACCTGTTTGCGAGACAAGACAAATACAACTAGAATATGTGCTTGCAGTGGGTTAGTACTTCATAAGCATTTAAGACTATCTTTCAAATATATATATATATGAGCTAATGATCAAATGCAATTGT
>ML777361.1:219386-229587 GCA_009831015.1 Picea engelmannii
TCAAGTGAATTAGTGTAAGATCCAAGCAGTTATCTGAAATGAAAGAGATCTAATGCATACATAAGAAGGTTATAATGATCAAATACGACACATACCATGATACCTCGGACCAATTACCTCATGGAGCAAGAGCCTTTTCTGATACAAACCCAGGCCGGTAGTGATGGAGGCTGGTACTGCTGACAGGACAAAGCTGGCTGAGAAGAAGAAGATGGGTCCTCCAGGACCATGTTCAGGTCGCTCCTGCTCTTGGTACTCCATGTCTAGGACCATGTGGGCCTCGAGACATGATCTCCTAGTTATCCCTAGATATCGGGGATAACAGGGCTCTTGTGAGCATGAGGGTTTCAAAACCCTAGTTTACTCGGTTTCGCCAGTGAAACAATCTGGCCTAGCTGATATTGGAGAAGATCATACATATCTCTCATTTTTACTTTACCGTTTATGGATTCAATGAAGAAATTTGCTAGTTATTTCTATGTTTATCGATTTTGCTGCTAAATTTCTGTTTAATTGAATTCAGAATATTTCAGTGGTATCAGAGCATGATCTTGGCCAGCTGTGGGAACGGTAACTATTCCATTTTAGGTGAGCGTTTCTCATTGAGTTGGACGCATCATCTATGGTTCTTCGGCGTATGATGAATGGGAGGCGAGTTTGCTAGCTGTGGGTGAGTTTTTTTTATCATCAAAATCGTGTGGCTTATTGCTGGGCGCATTCCTCCATTGTGGCTGCGTGTTGCCTTGGTTCTGGTCGTTTTTTCTCTTCCACAGGTCGAGTGTTCTTCCATTGCTGCGTGGGGTGCCAAGTAAAGGAGCTATGGTCGACTCCTCTTGATGTTGGTCGATTCTTTGGGTGTTGGCTGCGTGTCTCTCCCCCAAAGGCCGCGTTCTTCTTGCTGGTCGTGTCTCCTCTTAAGGGACTGCGTTTTTCTTGTGGTGGTGTGGGAGATAAATGCGTGGTGGCTGCCAGTCGACCATTCCCTTGCTGCTGTTCTATTTTCTTGGTAGTTGCGTGTTCTCTTCATTGGCTGGACGTGTCTCTCTTGCCCACGAATTGGGTGTTCTTTTGTGGCTGCGTGGAGGCTCTAGATTGGGCTGCGTGGAAGAAGAGGCGAATTGGCTGCTGTATGGGCCACTGTTGGTGTGTTTGCCTTGCATGGGCAGCAGAGATATATTGCTGAGCGTGTGGCTGGGTCTTCCCTGCCCATAGGGAGTGCGTGTCATCCATAGGGGCCGTCCCCTTCCATCAAATGTGTGGTTAGTTCTGGCCACTTCCATTGCTATGTATGACTGGTGGTTTCAAGCTCCAAATCTCAGACACTGTCCTCATCTTTGAGAGGTATTCCACTTCAATTTGACTGTAACAAATTCAGCCATTGTTAGTTAATAAAAATCCGCTTGAGTTTGATCATTTGGCTCCTTTAAAATATGATTGTCTTCATCTTTATTTTATGGGTTTTGTTCTATATTAAATTACGATCATTGGCACATCACTGGGGAGCCATAAGGGTTTAGAAAACCACGAAATAGCCAAAGGAAACGAGAACTATACTGCTGTCCAATCAAATCTTCACCTACAGCCATATTAATTGATGCATGCAAAGTGTTTGACGAAAGTCCAACACCAAACTGGAGAAGTTTTTCCCACATTTCTCAGCCTAGAATATTCAAAATTTGAAGGTTTTTCATCACTTTTACAATGTCATCTACAACAAACTAATACTACAGCTCTTTAAAAGAGGATGGAGATAGATTCAGAGCTATGGGCTGAAATTTCAAGGAGGCTAGCAGCAACTAAGAACATGCATTACCACTACCAAGAGTATCTAGCAATTGGTGAGGATATTTGTGTATCGTTGCCCTTTAAAAACTATTTCACCATCAAGTGTGGATTTTGGCCCAAGAATGTGGATGAGGATTCCTTTAAAAGCAGAGGAATGAATTGGAAAAGAGTAAGGATAAAGAACAGATGGAGGAGCATGCATCTAGCCTTGAGGAGAAGGTGCACATAGAGGCAGACCAAATAGCAGCCGAAGATACAAGTGTGTCAGATGGATTTGATGTTGATGGTGAGGGGGTGCTAGCATCTAACGATGAGACGAAGCTTTCAGATGGCAGTAAGAAAAGGGAGTTGGATCGACTTAGGGATGGTCACCTGGCCATAAAGAAGGAGATCCAGGCACTCAAGGACACTATTCTACATCAGGTAGTTGAGCTTGAGGTCCTTGCGGGGAAGTGTGCCGAGTCAGCTGTTGATCTTGACAGTATATCAGAACAGCTAGATGTTCTAAAGGGGCAACAGAAGAAGGATATACAGGAGTTTCAGCGCATTCCTCTTATAGAGTGTACATCGATAGATCTTGTGGTATTATAGGTTCGCAGGGGCATGGTGGAGAGTTGGTTCGATATGAGGGAGAGGGAATGATCTCTTCGAGGATGAGTTTACAGGGACAACCCGAGACAATCAAAGCAGTGGCATGACGACAGCAGCAGGTTGGTCTCGTCTACAAGTATACTTGGGACCCAGGCTTTTCTTGGCTTGACTGTTGGACAGTTGGCTCCATTGGGAGACGGCAGGAGGTTCCACGTGTCGGTGTGTTGCAAGACAGCATGGGGTGTAACCGACATTCCATAGGCCTCATATTAGTTTGGGACCCCGGAATTACAGTGCCCGAGGGTTTCGAGAGTATTCTGCACAGGGAGTGTTACCAGTTTCCTCGGTTGACATGGGACCCAGGTATCAGGATTGGTTCAGTTGGATCGTGTTTGGAGCTGCGTTGCAATTGCTTGAGGACAAGCAATCTTGGTGAGGGAGGATTTGTAATGTTCCCAAATTTCCCCTTAAGAGGCATTTAGTGTTATTGTATGAAAGTGACCTTATAAAGGCACTTAAATAAAAATAAAGTGAAATTAGTCACTTAATAAAATAAAGAGGGGAAAAGTAGTTACACTTAAGAGACCCAACGAAGGGTTATAAGAGGAGGAGAGGAGAGCCTTTTGGGATCTATCATTTAGTTTATGAAAATATTGTATTGGGCTCTTGTGAGCATGAGGGTTTCAAAACCCTAGTTTACTCGGTTTCGCCAGTGAAACCATCTGGCCTAGCTGATATTGGAAAAGATCCTACAGATCTCTCATTTGTACTTCACCGTTTATGGATTCAATGAAGAAATTTGTTGGTTATTCCTATGTTTATCGACTTTGCTGCTAAATTTCTGTTTAATTGAATTCATAATATTTCAGTGGTATCATTACTCGGTTTCGCCAGTGAAACAATCTGGCCTAGCTGATATTGGAGAAGATCATACATATCTCTCATTTTTACTTTACCGTTTATGGATTCAATGAAAAAATTTGCTGGTTATTTCTATGTTTATCGATTTTGCTGCTAAATTTCTGTTTAATTGAATTCAGAATATTTCATTCACATCATCATCCACTTAACCATGTATGCATGTAAACTTGAAAGAAAAAGTAAAGTGAAAGACAAGAACAGCTTGCCAACTATAACATAAAATTGCTTTATGTGATCACCATTTAGCCATGTAATTTAATCCATTTAAAAAGCATGCTAAGAAAATGAATATGACTTGCTCAAAAGAAAACTAAGATCTACACCATGTACATGCTCTACATCTGATTTGAAGTAATGGATGGCAAATTCCTTAAGAGATAAGTGAATTGCAGATTTAAAGGATTACTTCCAAAACATATAAACCATGAGAGATTGCATGGATAAAAACTAGAGCATGAAAAGGAAACTATGCCTTGAGGGCTTAAGCTAAGATCAATGATGTGTGATCACTACTCTAGAGAATTTTAATCCATGAGCATAATAACCATCAACACATGATTACCTAGCCATACGATTTTGGGGATTTCTCTCCCAAGGTGTAGGCAATTAGTTAAGAAAAACTTTGCAAAAGAACAAGCAAATCACTCACAATGGCACAAGGTGGAGGCAAGCCTACCAATGTTGTGCCAAAGAGGGTTGGAAAGAGAAATGTAACTATTATTTAAAACAAGCTAGTCACACAACCTTGTCCTAATGACAAGTGGGGCAAAAGAATAACCAATAATGAAATTAGATTAAGTCCTAGCCAAACGATATTGGGGGGTTGGCTGAGCCAATCTCTCTCCCAAGGTGTAGGCAACAATAACTTGCTGAAATAACTTACAAGAATGAAACAAAGATACAAGAGAATGCAAGCCTCAAGGGAATTTCTCGGGGGCTTGCTACAATGCTAGAAATGAATGGGTAGAAGAAGAATTTGTTACCCAACTAGTGGAGAGGCTCTTGAAGTGTTGTACGGTCGAATGTGGGCAGCGTAACCCCTTGTTCCTGGTAAGATCCTGCAAAAACCAGCAAGCTATTGCTCGCTGGAAATGTTGCACAACACAAGAAATGTTAACGAAAAATTTATGTTTTTAGGCAGAAATTTTCCACATAAAATTATCCAAGTAAAATGAGATTTAGATGACCTATCTAAGATGGTTATCAAACTAAAAAATATGATGGAATAGAACATAAAATCAGACTAAGCAAAGCATGGAGTTTAAAAAGGGCTTTGAGGGAAGTCTCTTTATTGAGGCTATCCCAACAATTCCTTGAGGCAAACCTGCAAAACTCAAGCAATATGTGAGGTATACAAATAGATAACATGCATGAATAAGCTAACAATATAAAATACTTCACACCACTAGCTACCCAACATGTATAGACCAACAAGAATACTCTTTGCTAATCTACTCAAGTAAACTACTTTACCAAAGATCTACTCAACACTACACCATATACAAAAAATGAACAATGTCACCTCATATGCAAGAAGTCAATCAGAATACTCTTGATTACTTCAAATCCTCCAAAGCTTTTTATTAATCCAAAGGGGAGAGTATTGCAGCAACAAGTTGTTCCAAGACTCTCAAGAGAAAATGGGATGGAAGCAAGAGGCAAAGAGCAAGAGAGATGGGGCGAAATTTCAGTAGAGTAACACTAGCTCAAAGAATGGTGAAGAAAAGAGTGAGGAGAGGATCTATTTATGCTTGAAGAGGCAAACTCACCCCTCTTGGATGAGATCCAAGTGTCAAAAACCAAGCCCAAGAGAGCATCCCAAGGAGAGGGGCGCACCACTTAGGGTTTGGGCATGGATTGGTGATGTGGCATGTGAATTGGAGTGTGGGGACAAGGTAAGGATGAGGTGGTAGGCTAGGAAGGGCGCACTACTCATGGGAGGGGCCCACAAATCAATTAAAATGTGTTTCTAAGGTTTATGTGTGAGGGGGGGAGGGGGGGCGCAAATCCCGCTAGGGGCGTGAGAAAATGAGTGAAAGAATGGGTGAGGGGGTGTATAAAGGTTAGGGAGTGGTTTGGGTAGGTTAGGCATCACCTTTCTTGCTCTTTTCCATCATTACATTACCCCATTAACTCAAATTTACAAAATTTACATTTTTGACTTAGCAATAAAAATTGTTATTTTGACTGACTCTGACTCTTGGTGGACAAACACCTAGAAAGAGTTGTCCGACTGAGTTGAAACTTGGTCCAAGGGTGTAGGGGGTGCCTTTCTATTTCTTTTGAGCACAAATACCCCTAGCAAAAGCCCAAGGACCTAGTTTTTACAATAATTGCTCAAAAACAATTAATTAATTAAATAATTAAATTCCCAACCTTAAGAAAATTAATTAATTTTAATTAATTAAAAAAAACCTATCTAGACTCGACGGAATTCCGCGAAACTTTCTAAGATGTCTTGCATGGTCATTTAAATCATTCCTAAACAATAGTTACTAGAGGATGAGACCATTAGAACGCCCTTCACCACTTTGGAGGAATTATTGCAGGTGTGAGGGAAAAACTCAAGGGAAATTAATAAGGTTGAAAAGCCCAATTAATAACTCGAGGATAAAAAACCCTCGGTGAAAGGAACTCTACCAATGAAAACATCCCAAGGTACCTGACCTAACTATGATCCATGTAGACCTATTACATTATTAACCCACGCAGGGGTGCGGAAATTCTGTTTACAAAACTTGTGTTGGAGGCATAAATTGCCTAGTAGAACCAAACTGTCTTCGACAAATTAGCATCTGATGATTCATCTCTTCATGGCACATGGAGTTGACCCCCTAGTTGAATAGGCGGTCAACACCTCCCAAGGCTGGATATCCACTGAAGATCGATGCAGGAGTAGATCTGGCCGAATGAAATGCCAAACCCTCAAGCTGGAAGGTGCCACGTCCTGCTAGAATCCTAAAGACCATTAATAATTCGGCCCTACTATCAAAGACCTCCAAATGCTATGCTGAAGATGCTGAACTGTAGATCGGGATGAGTAGAATCTCCTCCTGAAATCCCAGACCGAAACACCAAGGAAAACTCCTCCAAATGTTGAATCCTCCAATGGAGCTGCGCCCTCCTAAAACTGCCAAACCCTAGAATTTCGGCCCTGATGAAGGAGGCCTCCAAATGCCCTGAAACTTGCTAGAAAGATAGATCGAGACACTGCAAGTCACTAGGTGAAGTCTCAGGTTCAGATTTGATGTATAACCTCCTCAAACGGAATAGATTTGAATCTCAAAATTGCCCTCCTTCTCTCCAATTCGTCCAATGCATCCAATAACCCAAATGGCCCATGAAACTCCTCTGGAATGCACTAGATCTAACGACCAAGCCCCTGCAATGAAAACCTAGGTGCTAGAATCTGCCGAAGCCCTTCCAATCCCTTGGAACGAGCTTCCCTCAAAGAATGGTGTGCCCCTCTTGCTGGAAACCCCCAATGGTGCGCCCCCCTTCTCTTCCTGTGCCTGTGGCTGATGTAGAACCCTCCTGCACTGGTGTAGATCCAAACTAGAATGGCGTGGGAGAGTATTGCATCTCCGAGACCAAGCTTGGGACAAGCTAGGTGGAATCTTTCACCACCTAATCGTCCTCTAAGGTTTGTTAAGTCAAAACCCTCAAACCCCCCAAGAGATGGGCCCTCTAGCTAGAAGCCAGAAATCCAAAAGATAGACATACATGAATGAATGAGTAGAGGCCCTTGCCTTTCCTTTATACTTTTTGCTCACCTTGTCCCTCCAAAGTGACTTTCATTTTATTAAATTTTAATTAATTAATTAAATCACTTTAATTAATTAATTAACCTTTTTACCTCTGAAAAACACCTTATCTCTCCATTTGGCTTCCCTGGCCACTGAAAGTCACTTCTTGTCATCCTATCCTGTAGTGTTGTTCCTCCCGATTCCAATGAGCTATTACACTGAGAGGTTCCTCTAAGTATAGTGCCCAAAATGACCTCTTCAGTGAATTTAATTGACTTATAGCCAAAAATACTCAAAACCCCGAAAATCGTCGAAATGCCACGGAACCAAAGCCAATCTGTGTGGAATGGCTCATAATGATGAAATAGGATGAGTAATGCAAGCTAGACCCCACAATGCCTCTCAATAACCCCTGTACTCGCTATAACATCCATCTGGCTACTCTGGTCATCATAAACCTCTGCACTGTGATGATGTCCCAAAGTGGGGACATTACATCGGATGCGAGATAATCGCCAATGAGGCTAACGACTACCAAGGCGCTCTACTTCTGGGTCATCCATAGATAACGTGTCGGAGTCGATACAGGATGACCTGCTGAAAAGAAGAGCAATGATGTCTCTCTTCCCTCGGCGTGAAGTGGTAACTCAAGAAGATCAAGATTAAAGAACCAAGTACCATATCCCTATTGTTGGATGAGGGGGCCGACTGTCTCAAAGCATAGGACTCAATGATAAGAGATGAAGAGACAAGACATAAGATGACTCGAGATTCTCCTATGTCTCCTCAAACTACCCATCCTAAAGGCTCAATGCTTCGAGAACAATGAGAAATGGAACCCCCATCCAGAGTCCAGACTCACTCTAATGATAGACACAAAGACTCGGCATGAGAAAGATAGACATTCAAATTTTAACTCAGAAAAAGCACTAATGGACAACCTTTTATTCAATAAAGGAAAGACACACAAGACACAACCACATGTTGATATAACTAGGCAAAAATCAGTGACACTTATGCAAAGATTGAAGCAAATAATTGAAGGGAAAAGACACTTGCAAGGAAAATGTAGATTGTTGTTCTAGAACTGCAAAAAATCAGAAAGCTAAAACTACTGAAATGACAATGCGGAAAGGGAGAACAACTACCCTAGACCCAAAAGTTTTTAACTCAGAACAACCGTGGTTAAATCATCATACTCAAAGGACCACTGTAACCATGCAGCCAAATGATCAGTTCGATGAGAGAGATAAACAAAGTCACACTTTCAAGGGGACCAACCATGAAATCTCATGTGACCCAAAGCTGCCTTGATGTACTTGCTAGTGAAGGCATAGCTGACGGTTGTCGGTTGACTGAAGGCTGGTTGGGACTTAGAACATGGTATTTCAATAGTAATAAGCATGAATGCATGAGAGCCGAAACTCTTGGCATCTACCTGCTAAAATACCTACATCATCCTGAGCTCAACTGGCTCATGATGAACCTTGATATCCAAGTTCTGATCAAACATAAAATCTTGTTGAGGAACAAGCTTTGGTTGCTAGACCGTAGGTAAAATGTAAGGGATATCATCCTCTGGTTGAACCAAAAGCGGCTCCTCCTGTTGTAATGCTATCTGATCTAGTTGTTCCTGGACCATTGTTGTGATAGGCAAGGATGAAGCCTCTACTAAGATGGGCATGGATGAAATCCCCTCTGGTTCCTCTTGAAATTTTTCATCTTCGCTAATGGGAAGAACCCATGAACACGCTTGAGTAATCACATCTTCACCGTCATCTTCTTGGAACTCTACCTGTGACTCAAATGGTGCAACTATTGGTCCCAGATCATCTAAAATTGGGCTATCACCCTCTTGTTTTTCTATGGAAACTTGATACGGTGCAAGTTGTGGTTCATCTTCAATAACACAGACTTCTTGCACTTCTGTAACAACTAATGGTTGAAGATCATCGAGTGGAGTTACCTTCACTGGTTGGTCTGGGACATGGATCAGAGGGAGTTCAAGCTGCAAGGTAATTTCTCTCTAACTTGATAGCGGCAACTTGCACTTCCTCCATATTTTGAGGGTCTTTATTCCTGAGAAAAACACCAAAAATACCATCAAATGCCTCAAGGCCTTACTTTGTTAGGAATTCGATTGTAAAATTTGGAAAAATGAGCATTAAATTGGAAAAAAGTTTCACTTTCATGCTTCTTAATAATTGAAAAAGTTGTGCATAAGAAGAAAATGTCCTGTGTATTTGCCCATCTCTCAGTGAATTTCTCCTAGAAGGAATCCCATCCATTAATAGAAGCATCAGGAAGGGACTTGTACCATGCTTGTCCCTCCGCCTCGAGGGTCGACACAAACATCCTCATCACCACATCCTCATGTTTCACATCAAAATCGCCCTCCACTTGCAAAAATTTAGCTAAGTGATCCTCAACCCATTCTCCCAACCTCCCTGCAAACAAAGGTATGTATTTAAGCCATTTATGTGCAGGTAAGTCATGAGGATAATCTGGGAATGCAACAAAACTTAGTGGGTCAGAGGAAAAAAATCTCCACCTTACTGGTGGCCTCACAGTTGCATCCATATTGTTAGTCTTAGATAGAAAAAAGCACAACTCCTACCCTACTACTAGGTCGAGATGGAAATAAAACGAAAGATGAAGAAGTCAAAGATACACTCACCATAGTGCTCGTCGAAAAAGAACTTACCTAAGAACTCATATGCTTACCAACTCTGCAAGGAGTTCTTGGTGAAAGAGAAGTCTTGTTCAGGGAAAAGACTTTAGGGTTTGTTGAAGCTCAGAACTAGACCTTGTGAGGGAATCGAAATCAAGAGATCTATGTAAGTTCCCCTGTATCTTGTGGAGTCCCTAGGTGAGCAAAATAAAATTAAAAAATTGAAGTAGAAACTCACCGAATGTCGTTTACCAAGGCTTGCATTCCCCGACAATGACGCCAATTTGTTAGCACAAATTTCCACCCTCCTAATTAAGCTGATAGGCCTGTTATAACAACTGTGTAAAAATGGGTAATTAAAGGAGTAATCGCTCCAAATTTTCATGGGATAAACCCCTCTCCGTTTGCGCTAGTGGTTGCGAGCCTCTGGGAGGAGTCCCTAGGCACCCTTGGTACCTTGCTGCTGTCCTTTTAGACTAATTTCCTG
>ML777361.1:243039-259675 GCA_009831015.1 Picea engelmannii
GACAATGATACCACATTGAATTGACCTATGAATTTGTACTTATCAATAGATAGTTGTAGGTTCTTAATTTCGTATTTCCCATCGAAAAGAGACTTTTTATTTTCAATTATATTTGGCTCTAAAACCATTAATTGGTTTGCCAGATCAACGTTAATGTGATTTTTCTTAGCAGTCGGGCAAATAACGATGTTGATATTCTTTCCTTGAATAATCCCATTAACTTTTAACAAGGGATCCACATATTTTTTTGAAGTTTGAGAAAATCTTCCTCCTTCCATTTTGGAATTATCCTTTTTATAAATTGAATTGGACTTGATAGATATTTTCCTCTAATTTCCCTTGTACTTTTAAATATTATCCAATACCCTTTTTAATAGATTTTTCACCTTATAATTACACCTTAATAATAAGGTATAAAATACTTTTCCTTTTAATATTAAAAAGTGCTTTCTCTTTAATATTTGAAATATGCCTTTGTTCTTTTTTTTTCCTTGTCCTTCTTATAACTTTATAAAAGTTCCTTTAACACCCAACAAAATATTTTATTTTTAAACTTTTAAACTTTATTACTTTACGTTGAACTTTTACTTTAAGAAAACCCACTTAATGTGAGGCGTCCCTAATACTTTTTAATATGATTAAGAAATAATGTCACTTTTTGAAAAACCCAATTTGGTAATTCGTTACCTTTCTTTTTAATAGGACTTGAAAACTCTTATTTTCACGGTTTATATTGAATGGGCACTCACATATGAATACGATAGTTCGTGAACCTAAACACACTTTCCCTTCACGATATACCTTGCCTGCTTATATACCCACGCAGGGGTGCCCTTTACCAATAATCATGTCCTTTGAGACATGACCTTTCATTATTAATAATTATTATTTATTAACTATAATTATGTTATGAATATCTATTTATGTATATTTTATGTTCATAACAGAGAGGAGGAGAAGAACTCTTGGGCGCATTTCTTGAGGAGGAGAGGGTGCATGAGGTCAAGGGTTTGGGAGGAGCCATAGCTTGGTACTAGTCTACCATGGAGGCATGGGCTACTTCTTGTGTGAGGGCACATTCATCTAGAGGAGGGGCACATTAGCTTGTGGAGGGGCGCATTCTTGAGAGAAGAGGTGCACCTTGTATAGGAGACTTACTTGTTGAGGAGAGACACACTCTAGAGTAGTAGAGGCCGCTTGGCAAGTGAGGGCGCACTACATTTGTGAGGTTTTTGCTTAAGGAGGGGCACGCTTAGGCTTAGTACGCACCTAGCCTTGGAGGGAGGCACTCTTGAGAGGAGGGCGCAAGACCAAGGGAAAGGAAAAGGCAAGACAAGGTTTAAAGGTACAAGCAAAGGGAAAAGGCAAGGCAAGAGGCAAGGAAAGAGGTCAAGGCATTAGCAAAGGAAGAGGGGCGCACCAAGGCAAAGGGTGCCTAGCTTCAAGGGGCTAGCAAGCACATCTTTAAGGGACTCCAAAGCATTCGAGAGGGGTTGCTATTGTATCGGGTTCACTTGTATATATTTTCCTTGTTGTACATCTTGCTTTGATATCTTATATATACATCTACTCCAAACTGGTTTTTCCCATGGGGGTTTTTCCAGGGTCATGTTGACCAAAAACTTATGTGTCCATTTTCATGCCTGCTTAGATGTGTAGATCAACATTTGAGAGTTGTAAAGATCCGAGGAGTGTTATTTGTTTGGAGTATATTGCATGTGCTAACCATTGGTATGAAAACACTTGCAAGGGCACCTCAAAGAACACTTAACCAATAAAAATTATGGGCAGAAAGTTACCAAACTGTTTGTGGTCCTAAAACAGCAGCAAAGGACAGTTGGAAGATTAAACTTAGAGCCAAACTCAAGGTCAAAGACAAACCTTAGTTGGCAGCCTCATAGTACCTCAGTTTTCTTCATTCTGACTGATATTAGTTGGCAGTCCGATAGTACCTCAATTTTCTTCATTTATGTGATATTTTTGTTCAAGGTTTATGCTAGATTAGGGTTTGATGGGGTGATCACTGATTTCTTTAATCTTAACAAAGTGGTGAAAAATGTGTAAACCCAATTTTGTAGAAAGCCGATACTTTTTCGATAGCGTACTCATTTAAGAGCCAAACATGTCACTTGCAGGAATTGAACTTAGGTGGGGGAAAACACCCCTCAGTGCAAACCACTCATTCTAAACTCAATTAACAAATAAACCTTGTTATCTTATTAACCTATTATTTTAATTTGCATTGGATGTTTTCACTTCATATTAAAGATTTTAGCATTTTTAAGATGTTTAATTTCTCTCACTTGAACTTCATTTTTCATTTTTTTCTTGTGTTAAATAATTAACTTTATTTGTAAAAACTATTTTCTTTCCCTAAATTATTTAGCACATAATCATTTTTTTTTAAATGATCTTAATTCACTTTTTAAATAGTGACAAAATTCCAGGGTTATTTCCGTACTTATAACTATGGTTGCTATATCCTCTTTAACAACCTTTAATCATGGGATTAAATTAATTTAGCACATAATCAATTTTTTTTAAATGATCTTAATTCACTTTTAAATAGTGACAAAATTCCAGGGTTATTTCCGTACTTATAACTATGGTTGCTATATCCTCTTTAACAACCTTTAATCATGGGATTAAATTAAGTGGACTTACCAAATGCGAGAATCCAATAAGATAATGTTGGGTGTTTCCCTTTTGAAAGACTACACTTCAAAATTCCCTTTATGGTAATCTTTTGAACTTTTATAAATTTTAAATGCGTTTTGGTAACCACTTCATAAGTAATTCTCTCCTTTTATATTGTCATGCTTAAAACCTTTAACTTTCCCCAATTATTTGATATCCAATTTAAAGAAAATCGAAGCGGACTAATTTTAGTTTTAATATTTTTTACCAAGTTACAATTGGTCATAAGAATTATTATTTTTCTTAATTATAATTATAATTTCATTTAATATTGAAATTTGATGTTCATTTTTACTTCTTTTTTTCACACAGAAAAAACAGATACACTGTTATTCTATATTAGAATCAAGTGTTATTTCAAAATTACAAAAAAGATCTGTAGGATCTGTATGACTAAGATTTCTTCAAAATCTTAATATACTGTACTAGTCATGGACTTTTCTTATACTGTTCTAGGCTTGGATTCTTCTATATAATTGCTATTGACAGATGTCAATTGCTGTACAAAAACTTTACATAATCTGTCTTTTACATAAACTGTTCATCTTGCATTGAAAAGGTATCTCTTTTCACTGTATTGTCTTCTTAGAAAATCTTAAAACTTCCTGTGCTTGAAGAAATTCCTTGTATAATCTCTTCATAATAAAAGGTACCGAGAGGGCTGTCCAGTTCTAGTTTGGATAATTGATCTGCCATAGAGTTGAATTCTCTATGGATGTTGATAAACTGTATATCTTCGAAATCATCCTTTAAGCTTTTTATTTGATCTTTCCAGCTTTGTAGATACATCAGATTCAGATTAGAACAGTCATTAATCCAGTCTATAGTGACTTTCAAATCTCCAGCTACCATCAAGTTTTTTATTGAGAGTCTCTGTGCCAAGTGAAGAAGACCCCAAAGTCCCATAACCTCTGCCTTCATGTTGTTACCTTTTCCTCCTGCAAAATAGGCTTTATAGACATGTTGTGCACAAAGTTTTAAGTAAATTCCAATTCCACATCTGTCATTCACTGCTGCACCATCAAAGAAACCTATAGGCTTCTCATCAAAATAGACTGGGTTTAGAATAGTATCCCCTTTGTCATCTTCTCCTAAATCTTTGAATTCTTTAATATCCATTAGAATTCTGGAGATATAACTGGATTCTTCTCTTTGCCCATTTTCAAACAGAATTTTATTCCTGTATTTCCATATATTCCAGCTGATCAGGAAGGGAATACATCTCAATCTTGGATATTTTATAAACCAGTGAAATAAGTTTCTTTCAAGTGTAGCCAGCATCCATGTATCTGAGATATTAAGAGCTTTTAGTGTATCTTTCCAAATTTTCTGTGTTACTTCACAACAAATTAGCAAGTGATCAGTTGTCTCATCATCATGAAGACATAAGTTGCATACAACTGGACCAATGCCTCCCCTTTTTTTATAATTTGCTCCAGTGAGAATTCTATCATTTAAGCATAACCACATAAAACAAATAATTTTGTTTGGAATCTTGACTTTCCAAATAGATTTATACCACCATTTGTAATCACCATTATATAAGTTAAAGACAATGCACTGATAAGCTAAGTTAGCAGAAACTGAACCATCTGCTCTATTCCATGACCATACTAATTTATCACTTGATTGATTTAGTGAGATTCCACTACTTTTTAACGCAGTGATGTAGCTGTTCCATTCATTTGTCATATCTCCTCTGAAATTTAGTTGTGTGGGACTTAACCATGACTGTGTATTGGAGTGTGTATTTGAAACAGCAGCTTGTGCTATGGAATAGATACCTTTGGAGTTGAGATAATGGATTAGAGTATTTGTCAGCTTGTAAGAGGTGTTATCTCCGATGAAGGGGTCTTTCCCAATGATTACTTGTTTTCCATTCCCTATTTGCCACGCTAACCAATGTTTGATGAGAGGAAAGGAGCTCATGAGATTTTTCCAGAAATTTGAGGCAATCGGATACTTGTAGTTACCTTTCCTTATCCAGGATGACACGTCAACTCCTTTTAAATACTTCCTTTTGAGAATTTGGCTCCACAGACTATTCCCAAAGATCCCCCTCCAGCAAGATTTTGCAAACCAGTTAAGATTTTTAATACCCCAGCCGCCTGTTTCTTTGGGTAATGCAATTAATTGCCATTTGTCTAGCTGGAAACCTGTTGTATTTTTTCCTCGTCTCCATAAAAAATTGGTCATAAGTTGTTGAATTTTCTGTATAATAGTGGAAGGAACTTTTGCTAAACTGAACCAATACACAGGTATACTTTGAAGAACTGCTTTGACTAAAACCAATCTGCCACCTAGTCATAGCCATCTGAAAGTCTAGTTGTTTATTCTTTTAACAATCTTTTCAATCAGCCAATTCCAGTCAATAATTCTGTACCCATTAGGTTTTAAACAAAAACCTAAATATTTCATGCCCTCCTCCATATTTTGGCTCGGAATGCTGAATTCTGAATATAATCTATTTTTTAGACTTGGCTCAATATTTTGTGTTAAAAAGGCAGATTTTTGGCAATTGACCTCCATACCTGTAGCTGAACAAAACATAGTTAAAATTGATTTAAATTCCAGCCAATCTTTTAAATCCCCATTTCCAAGGATTAAGATATCATCTACAAAAAGTAGATGCGTTACAAATTTAGAGGAGGCAACTTTAAGGCCTTGAAAGGATCCTTCTTCTGCAGCTTTCCTCATTAGCCTGCTGAGACATTCTACTACAAGAAGAAATAATAAAGGGGATAGGGGACAGCCCTGTCTAAGCCCCCTGTAACTTCTGAAGAATTCAGTTGGGGATCCATTAATCAGAACTGCTATATTAACTGTAGTGATACATGCCATGATCCATTGTGCGATCTCCCAACTTAGGCTGATTTGGTGTAACAACAACCTGAGAAAGTTCCAGCTCACTTTGTCATAAGCTTTCTTCAAATCTAGCTTAAGGATTATGGAACTGAGTTTTTTTGTCTTGGCTGAATGTAAACCTTCTTGTGCTATGCCGACAGCATAAAAAATTAAACGATCCTTTAAAAAGCCAAATTGTTTGTGAGAAATACACTCTGCTAACTTTGTTTTAATTCTTGTAGCAATAATTTTAGAGATAACTTTGTATACAAAGTTACAGAGTGCGATAGGCCTAAAGTCATGAAAGGTGCTCGACTTATTACCTTTGGGGATAAGCGCGAAGAAGGTGGCATTGAGAGATCCTGGAATAGATCCAGTCAATCTGGACTCTTCGACTGCTGAATGTAGATCTTTCCCCAAAATCTCAAAAAAGGAATGAAAAAGCTCTTGTGTCCAGCCATCTGGCCCTGGACTTTTGTCCTTGGGCATTTTGTAAACTGTATCCTTCACTTCGTCTAAAGAAACGGCTTTACCAATCTCTTCGCAGTCACTGTGGCTAAAGAATTTTGGCAGATGTTCCAGAACCTTGAGCTGGCAGCGAGTATCCTCGTTCTCGATGGCTTTGTATTGTGCTTGAAAATGTGTCAAAGCAATCTTTTTAATTCCTGAATCTGTTGTGTGAAGGGTTCCAGTCTCATCTTCAATGTCCCAGATTGAATTCTGGGTTCTTCTCATATTGGCAAATTTATGAAAAAACTTAGTGTTTTTGTCTCCACATCTAAGCCAAATGGCTCTGCTTTTAAGACGCCAAGAACTTTCCTCAATGGACAGAATCTTTTCTTTATGTAGTTTCAGACTTTTAAGGGTGTCCAGATCAGTTTGATCGAAGATCTATGACGGGCATCTATCAAAGATTTCCGCAGTCTTAGAATCTATATGTAACAATTTCGACTGCAAAAGGAGTTTCTTTTCTCTCTGCCACCGTATCACTATTCTTTTCAAGCTAAGTTGCAGGAAACGCCCCCCCCCTCGGTTTCGGGCAGGAAACCGGTATGAAACTCGGAAACCGGTACGGTATGGCCAGGAAATGCCCTCGGTCGTATTGTACGGTGTTTCCCGATTTGGAAACGCCGTACGGTACGGCCGACGACGTTTCCTAGCCGTACCGGCCCATACGGCCAACGTTTCAGGCGTCTTTGAGGCGAAATAAGAAAAGAAAAGGGGGCCCCCAAATAGTCAAATATATATTTTTTTGCATTTTCTATGTTTTTCTTGCAATATAATGCCTTATTTTAAAATATATATATATATATATATATATATATATATATATATATTAATTTTTTTATATACGGCGTTTCCCTCGACGTTTCCATTTTTTGGGGGCCTGTTTGGTACCGTCCCGGTTTCGGAAACTTGGAAACGTTTCCCCATTTTGTGCAACTTAGTTTTCAATCTTTTTAGTTTAGAACACAGTAATTGAATAGCGGAGGCGTCTGTCCATTGCTTCATAGAATCCCAAGAATTTTTAATAAGGTTGGCAAAGTCTTGATCAGTGACCCAAGTTGCATTGAACTTGAAGGGTGGAGGAGAAGCTTGAGCGTTAAAATCCAGCTGTAGGCAGATTGGGTTATGGTTTGAGAGGGT
Organism: Picea engelmannii; assembly: GCA_009831015.1. NCBI lineage: Eukaryota > Viridiplantae > Streptophyta > Pinopsida > Pinales > Pinaceae > Picea > Picea engelmannii. The sequence goes on from ML777361.1 coordinate 250,228, forward strand.
GGAATTAATTACCCATGATCTAACCTTGAAATTGGAGTTTAGAAGAGATTCATCCAACAGGAAGCGGTCTAATTGCTTAGAAATACCATCTGCCCTTGTTGTGCCATTCCGCCAGGTGGGGGTAAGTTTAGAAGGTTGTACATCAACCAAGCCAGAAGTATGCAGTAGACTGGTGAAAAAACCTGAGAGTGGATCAAGTCTGGAGGAGGCCCCCCAAACTTCTTTTGTAGAGATTGTGAAATTAAGATCCCCACCAACAATTAAGCCCTCTTCCTTCAATAAACTTGAATGTAAAATAGGCCTCTAGAATAATTCCTTGTCCTTATAGGGAGCATAACAGTTCAGAAACTTAATCCGATCTGCTGACTGTTTAATCCTTCCCTCCAAATAGATACCTGCAAGTGTGTCAAGGGCACAGAGCTCAACAATGGCAAGGTTCCAACCACTCAGCAGTCCATCGGAACGACCACAAGGATCCACTTCCACAACATTCCAGGAGGGAACACATTGTAAGAAGAGTTTGATTGCTTTGTTGCTATTTACAAGGGTTTCTTGTAAAAAAATGAGATCGGGATTGATCTGGGAAAAGAGCACTTTTAAGGAGGCAATTTTAAGTGGTCCTCCAAATCCACGGACATTCAAGGATAAAAGGATCATGAGGGAACCAGGGTATTCGGCTGGCCTGCTCTAAGGGCCGAAGAGGAGGGTGAAACATAACCAAAATCCAAATCGGATGGAGGGACGAAGGTCAGAGGGCACGTCGAAGGATGCAAAGAAAGTTCAGAGAAAGAGGCTATACCTCCCTCCATAGCACCAAGTAGAGTTTTATGAATCCGAGCTTTGGTTTTTTTTTGGAGGGTGACATTAGAGCAAAGGGTAGCTGAGGGAAGGAGAGTGGAGAGGTTTGTGACTTTTAAGGGTTTAGCGTCCAAAGAGAGAACAGAGTTAGGAAACTTCAGAAGGAATCTTGAAGGAGGAAACCTCGGAAGCAATGACAGGGGGTGTGATACTAGGGGGGGAGAGCATGGGCTCGGAAACGGTGAGCGGAGGAACATCCAAGGGTACATCAATAGGAGGGAGGGAAGACGATAAAGAGTTCGAGTTATGCATAGCAACTTTGAAGGTCTGTACATCACCTAAGTCATCCCGATTCTCAAACTTGCTCATTAGGATACCCCAGAAGTCTCTGAATAAGTCATGTACCCAGTTCTCATTAGTCTTTAGATATTCAAGTTTGGCCGTGGAGAGACTATTGAAAAAATTGGGGAAAAAGAGGTACATCTTACCGAGAAAAGATTCGTTGTCGTGGAAGCTCCTAGCTGGATTTTTTGACGTTGCAAGGACTTTCGCCGAAGGGTTGTGATACCGAGTGCAATCCAAGGATGACAGGCAACTGCTCCGAAGGTGCCCCGTTTGTGAACACCCATAGCACCGAAACGGTTCCTTCTAGAAGTCTATAGGTTGTTGAAAACTCACATCCCCGATGGAGACATCTATTGACTCCGGTAGACCTTTGTCCAGATCTATGTCAACCAGAATCCAGGCTAGTCTTTTATTATGGCTTCAGAGCGACTTTTCATCAGAAAAGATGAATTTACCCACAATATTTGCTAAGGCTTCGAAGACTCGGGCGGACCAGAACTCCAACGGGAAGTTTGGTAAGAGCATCCAGAAGAATCTTTTTCTGAAATTATCCAATAGAGGATTGAAGCCCGGGCTCCAACGTTTCAGCATAAGCACCCCGCTTCCGAAAATCCAAGGCGTTTCTAAGATGTGCATGAGGTCGAGTTCTGAGAAAGTGGAAAACTAGCCATTGATTCGAGAGAAGGTTGAACCAGGGGCAATACCCAAGGAGAGACTTCCAAAATGAGAACATCCATTCTGTAAGTTGTCGCATACTCATCTTAGCATAGAAAAATTTCCCAACAAGTGCTCTCTCCGAGAGACCCAAAACTCTATCCATCGAGAAATCACTGCCTAGCACGCATCGAGGCTTATCCTCCCTGGTCTTCCAACATTTATTCTTCCGGTTGGAACGGGCAGCTTCACCAACACCATGATTTCGGCCTGCACCAGGGACTCGGGCGCGCAAGGAATTTGAAAACGGTAAGGTAGAGACTGAGGGGGCTTTGCGTACTAGATTAGGAGGCAGATTGGCATTAATCCCCTCGACGCAATCGCTAAGGGCATGTAGTCGAGGAGGCCTCGTGCTAGGCACATGACTCTCGCCAGATGGCTGAGATCTAGTAGTTGAAGGAGGAGCCATAGGATGGAAAGAAGGCACCTGTCGCATGACTGGTAGGGTAGGTTGTCCAGAAGTAAATGCGTTGTCAGTCGCATTAAGGGAGGGGGGGCGAGGAGGGAGCTTCAGTTGGAACCAATGACAGTCTGTTCAAAGGAGATATCAACTAACGTTGACAGTCATATAAGAGCTAATAAGCCTCGTCGGCTAGGAAAAGGCCATCCTTGGCCCAAAGGGCGTCCTCGTCAGCTCAGGACAAGTCAAGGTTTTGTGCCATCGGCTTAAAACTTTCCATGACGGAGAGAAAGATGGAGCAAACCAACAGAAAATGAAAGGCAAGGGGTGACATATCAGGGACATACAAGACAAGTTGATGTTCATTTTTACTTAGTCAAACACAAAATTCAATTCATAATAATTAAATATTTTTATTATCTTAAATTTTTTTTAATATCAAATTTAATTTCATATAAATTTATAATTTCAATTCATAAAAATTCACAAAATTCAATTCATAATAATTTGATATTTTTGTTATCTTAAAAAAAATTATAATATCAAATTTAATTTCATATAAATTTATAATTTCAATTCATAAAAAGTTGAATAGTATTAATTTTTTTAAATAAGAAATTCATTTAATATTACAAATGCATTTTCACGTATTTTATATAATATATTTGCATTTTCACATATTTTATATAATATATTTAAATTTAATGTAAAAAAATAATTTGGACAAACATTCTTCATGGATCATAGTAAAAACATTATACTAGGAAATGGCATTTTCACATATTTTATATAATATATTTAAATTTAATGTAGGAAAATTAATTTGGACAAACAGTTTTCATGGATCATAATAAGAACATTATACTAGGAAATGGTGAGGAACTTGAAAATAAATTTATATAAAATTCATATTAAAGGTTTTATGATTATTTTGTTTTAGAATTTGAATTAAAAAAATATTTTAACTATCCAAATTTTTAATAAAATAAAAAATATTCTTAAATATTTTAAGAATGAATTGAAGATCAATATTCAATGTTTTAAGAAATAAATTTGTGCTTATATTTATATAAAACATATTAATAATAATAAATGAGAGTGAAACTATGAAAAATAAAAATAAAAAGTGAACAATTATATATATATATATATGAAAGTATAAAAAAATAAAGAAATATGGATAGATTGTTTTTTAATTCATAAATACTAATTGAGTTTGAGTTTAATGGTTAAAAACATATGTTTATTTTTGAAAATTGAGTTTGAGTTTAATAGTTAAAAACATATGTTTATTTTTGAAATGTTACACGTTAAAATCCGTAGAAATATCTTAAATGAATGAGTATGCATTGGTTGCTTAAAGATACTACTTTGAAGATACGGTGGCTTGAAATATTACTGCACAATATTTTATTGAAAGTGTCACTCGACTTAGATTCAAAGGCATTCTGGAGAAGTGACGCTTTTCCTTCATATGCAATTATCAATTGTGTATAGCAGCGTTTAYTGAAAGAGTCACTAGACTTAGATTCAAAGGCATTCTGGAGAAGTGACGCTTTTCCTTCCTCTGCAATTATCAATTGTGTATAGCAGCGGGATGATCTTCACCGATACTTTAAATATATTAGAATTTAGGCCATGAACTAACAAAAATAATTTTGTTCAACCACAAGTTTAATATAGAGATGGTCACAGATATGGATAGAATTTTGGCCCTGAACTAATGCAAAGTTCTAGCTAGGTTGGAGTCCTGCCAAGGCATATTCTCAGTCGCATTGACCCTGTGGTCATATGGCATCTTTCGGATGCAGTGACGAAGTCACGGCGTTGACCTTTGAAGTGTGGTTTGCAGTAGTAGGTTTTGGAGCTGGCCATATAACTTTGCCCATTAATGTGAAATTATACATTACACAAACAATGCGTTGGCTTGATGATAGCACTCCCTATCATTGATTGAGATGCACAATAATGCTAAAACCATCATTCTATTGTGACGTGTATTTCACCTGATGTAGAGAACTGATATGTGAAAAGCAGCAGAACGATGTGTCGATAATTAATGTTATCTCAGTATCTCCATAATAGTGATACGATTGTAAATAAGAACCGCCATGAAGTTGATTGGTAGCCATAGATGTCTACTCATGTGTGTGCAGTTAAAATTTCATTTTTTATATTACAGATTTGAACAATATTGCTTGTTGAGTGGCTACTATTGATGTGAATATGTCAATTCAAAGCCACATTCTTCCTGCCATATATGTATTTTAAAACTGGAATTAAAGCTTGTTAAACATAATTGTTTCCAGGTCATAATTAATCTTAGGTTTGGAAATTAAGCGCCGAGGGATTCTGATTTTTATTGATTTCTACAATTTCTTATTTTTGTTCTCTCTCTATATATATTTCTTTTCCTGGTTGATTACATCTTTAATCATATTTTTTTGTTACACAGGCAAGTAATGACAGTTTTGTGACGAGGACATTAAATCGGCAGACACTTTGGGAAATGCAGACACCCCAGGTACGAGATACTTGAAGAACCAATTATTCTTGGCATTATTGGCCCATAATAATCCTAGAGCATCATGCTTCTTTAGTGCAGATACACATCTCGTGTGTGGCGTGCCTCTATGATCCTTTTTCCTTTTACATATTTTTTGAAGAAGATTCATCTTATATTACATTGATAATAGAAAAACATACATCAGGTCATCAAAGGCCTAAGAACTGGCCAAAACAGTCTCCTCTATCACCATTCATGTTTTACTTTACATGCACTCATAGAAGATGATTTATGAAGAATGGAACAGAAAAGGAGGCACAATTGATTTGAATTGAATGATGCTTTAGGAAGAATGGAACAGAAAAAGAGGCATAATTGATTGAATTCAATGATTCTTTGATCGAGAATCTTGACAGATATCAAAGGTTGCTTTTGGTAGGGCATAAACTCTTGTAGTTTCTGTTGGAGATGCTGCACGGTTCTTAGCACATTTTTCATATTCTATTGACTTTTTCCCATTCAAATGAGCCGTGGTTGTCTTCCTTGTGCCAACATTTGACAACTATTAGTTTCCAATATGAAGGTTTTTAACACTAAAGGGTTGTCATAATTTTCTGTTCTCTATTTTTGTGCTCTAACCTTCACAAATTTGATGATTATTCTTTTTCCTTTTCATGTATTTCTCTTCTTCTTTTCTGTGTTTGTTTGTTCCTCAGAGTTGAGATGCATGAATTTTCTTTGCTTCTTTCTCTGTTTGTTTATCAGGATGGGATCATCTTTGCTTATGCTTTGCTCTGCTCTCAAAAAGTGGCCTCTATTGTTTGTGAATTTCTCTTTCGGTATTATGAACTTCAATCTTTCTTTGTTTCCCTCCACTTCCCTTCTATCTTCTTGCTTCAATAATTCCGAAGTTATAAATTTGAAAATATTTTTCCCAATGAAATTTTGTTTGTATGTTTCAAACTTTCATTCTTGTCTCCACCTTTTTTAGCACAACTATTTTGATTTTCTTTTCTCTTTTTCTTTTAAGCCTTCTTTTAATTTCTAGCCATCATCTTTATTTTGCATACTTCCTTGTTCTGCTTGCAGATCATTCTAGGTTTCTTCTTTATATATATATATATATATAGCCACAAGAGGGCAACCAGGTTGGTGAAAGTGGGGTAGTGTTATATCTCGCCACCTGGGTTCAATTCCTAAAAGAAGTGTCTGTCGTGCCCTTGCAAAGGGGGCATTGATTAGTAGAGTCGTCATGGCTGTTAATTCGGGTTGGGTGGTATATGCCCTGACATGAAGTATATGGAAGCATCAACCTCTTGAAAAGCAGTTAATGCCCAAACTTTGTCATACGAAGATTTCTCAATTTCCCATATATATATATATATATATATATATATATAACAAATGCTTCTTGTTATCGCACAAACTGTAGGTTGGGCAAAGCCCGACCCAATCCACGAGAGGGCGATAACTGTGGGAGAGTCTACCAACTGTCACCTTAGATAAACCCTCCCCTCACTTTAGTGAAGGAGAAATCCAACACAAGGGGGGAATCCCGGGTGACCCTAGGGGGAAATGAGATGGAAAGTGAGGTTATGGAAGTGAAGCCCCTATAGGTCAAGTTGTAGAGAGATGAAAGTCTTGGGATAAAGTCTTGTTGATGAGGGAAGGTTGCCAAGAAGTAGTGTACCTACAGAAGATTGTGGTACCTGCCCGAGACACAAGGAAAGACAAGTATACAAGCCAAGATATCCAATGGACAAGCAAGTGAAACTTGCTGTCCTATATAGCAGCAATAAACAATGATATAATTCAGCAAGTAAATGATAATCAGAGCTGTTAAATAAGTCACTAAAAGTCTAGTTAAAGATGCAAGAGATAAGCTAGCAATGACTAGTATAACTCAAGTGAGATAGAGAAAGACTTTAGCAACAATGTAGGGCTGTTCAACTATGTTATTGCAGAGATATTATAACAGCCTTATGGCTGTAGCAAAAGATCGCTACAGCAGAAAATTCCATCCACCAAAAACTACAAGTAAACCACCCAAAAGATGCTAAATGACAAGTAGATTATTATGGCAGTTTTCTAGCAAATTCTGAAGGTTGAAAAGAGGGCAAAAGTAAAAGTTTGAGAGCAATTTGCTGCAGACCTAATGGCTGTAGTTTTAATGTTATGATAGCAGTAAAATATTCTTAGCCAATCAAGACGCCCTATGGGCCTTAGCAAGCTTAAAGCACATAGAAAAGATTCCAGCTAAGACAATTTCAATATCTTGTAGTTTCACATATACCAATGCAATGATTTTTTTTCTCCAATGCAAGAGATTAATGTCTAAAACTATTGGGTTATGGAGTCTTTTAATGAATGAGATAATTATGCTACTTCCTTAGGGGTGTAAGCCCTTTTACTCCCTAAGGCAAGCAAAACTAGCAAGGAGAAAACTAGGAGGGTGTAAACCCTTTTACTTCTCCTAGCAACCCTTTGTACAATAGATTATTCAAGACAATTATGATAGGATTAGTGGGGTTGTATGTCCTTATACTCCCCAAGAGCTTAGCAAATTAACCTTGCAACTAAGAAAGAATGCAACAACAAAGCATAGATTCCTTACCTAGTCCAAGAATCAACAAGATAAACTCCTCTTTAACCAAGAAAATTCTACCACAATGCAAGAATTAGCCTCCAAGAGAGATAGCGCATCACTTCTCTATCCAATAGAAAAGACAAACCATTACATGAGCAAGTAAAAGAGAGAGAGATGTAAAATTGCCCAACAGGGGTGCAAATTTCAGCCAAGTATCTTCTCGAAGATGGGAGAGCTATGATAAAAATGAAATGAAATGTTTCTTATTTATACAAATCTTCCTAAAAGTGTTTGTCCACTTAGGTTAGGGTAAACCACAAAATAAGGGAGACATTTTTCTTTATTTTTCCCCTTTACAATATTAAATTCAAATTTAACCCTAAAAATGCACACAAGAAACCCTAAAGATGACATCGACCCTCTCTAGGGTGACGTTTTGACACTTTTAGCAAGTCGTTTGAGCTTGGAGGTGAAACGTTGGGCCTCCAAAGGCCTCCCTCTCATGCGCAAGGGTTTCCTCCATGAAGCCAAGACCTCTCTCCATCAAAAGGTGCCAAGTGTCAAGTCAACCACACCACCACTCCAAACCCTAGCCCTAGGGTGACGTCAAGCCCTCCAAATGTGACGTTTTGACCTCCAAAGGCAAAATGTTGGGCTTGTAGGGGCTAGGTGAGGTGATCCAAGGTGTCTTTCAAGCCTCCAAAAGCTACCATCCTCATCCGGTGTGCGGGCCATGGTATTCAATCTGTGGGCTTCATGCCCCAAGGAAGCCCAAGCTAGGCTTGTTCCTCCAAAACTGTCCACCAAGCAAGGTCCTGCAAAGACAATGAATACGCCCTCCAAGGATCTCAAGTCAAACATATCATGATAAGTAAATCAAATCAATAAAAGAGTCACCTAAGCATGTGCATTAAAAACCACCTCATCAAATTAAACAAGTGCTCAAAGACCCTATGCAACTTGCCAAGTTTAGGTATGGGAGGGTTGGCATAGTGACCTATTGGGTGAATGATTCCCTAAGTCAAGGAGTGTTTCCCAGGTGGAGCCCCCTCTAAGCCATGTGGAGAAGATGACGTGGATGGGGGCAAGACTTTTGGGCATGGGGTTCATGACATACAAGGGATCGTAGTGTCTCATTTATGGGTTCCTTTGTAGAGGGTGTGTTCCACCTTCGTTTTCAATGCATCCTTTTTCCAAGCCCATTTAATGTCATTTAATTAATTAAAGTCCAGAACAACTGGGTACTCCCTCTGGGGTAACATATAGCTTGGGGGGCAGTACCACAGTGTCACTTGAAGGGAGAGGTACACAGAGTGCCATGGGGGTAAATTCTAGCTTGTAACGCACTTGTGTAGATCCCTCAACAAGTGGGACATTTATATATGTGTTTGCTTTTGCAGGTCTTTGATTTTTTTAAGAGAAACATTTCATTGTTCTCAAGACCTCTTTGGGCGAGCATCTGGAAGGCTATGATTTGGCTTTTATCTTTTTCCAGCTACATTCCCTCTGGGCCTTCAACCCCTTCTTCCCACGAAATGAGGAACAGTCCCTTCTTGGGTTAGTACACCCAAAAATCCCAAAAGATAAGGAGGCGAGGGGATTAAGTGTGGAAAGTGGTAAGTATGATCGGGAATGGCACGATGACTTGTCAAGGGGACCTCCTAGTAGCAAACCCATCCCTAAGGGTGACCACTTATTAGGGCACAATGTCAACCACCAAGGTGAAACAGGGCAAAGAGCATAACTTCCAAGTAGACGTTACATAATCAAAAGCAACTTTAAATGCAACAGACTCATATGTCTCAAATATTGAAATGACACTCACCATAATACTTAGCTTGTACCTCATGGAGCAAGACCCAATGTCTTCCGGAAGCAAGCTGGTGTGGCAGATACCATCGTGATGAATCTAAGATTTGTGGTGGTGAGGCGGGCCTCTATCTGTGCAAGTGGACGTTGTCAACCATCTGTCTCTCGGTACTCCATGTCTGCAACCTGAGGGCCTCAAGACATCGTCTCTTTAGTTATCCCGGGAAATGGGTATAATAATTCTTATATTAACACTGAAAGTACATTGCAGTATGCACGAAACAACTCA
>ML777361.1:263715-287828 GCA_009831015.1 Picea engelmannii
GACGTCTCCCTTGGACTTGCCCTCCTAAATAGAAAGAGCCCCCCATCGAGGTGACAGTGGGTGGGGAAGCTCCTGTTACGCCGGTTTCAAGCCCTAACTCAAGCTTTCAAACCTTTCCTACAAACCGTGCGATAACAGGGCCTCGAGACATGATCTCCTAGTTATCCCTAGATATCGGGGATAACAGGGCCTTAAGTTCAACATACGTCAACCCATTGAAAAAGTCCAGAGAGAACTGTAATACCCCAAGGCCGAGCCCCTGCTAAATTGTAATTATGGCTATAGGCTGGTGAGCCAAGTGTTTATAAGCTGAAGACTTATATGTTTATTAGGTCGAGAGCCTAGATGCTTAAGGCCATGAGCCTGATTTTGGTATATGTAAATACACATATCATTAATAAAATTACACTGTTGCATGTAGATCGACCACGAAGAAAGAGTTATGGGGGACTAAGCTCCACTAGGTAGGGTAAGTAAGGGAAGGGGCTAAGTGCCTAGGAATAGGGGCTAAGCAAAAGGGCTTACCTCCAAAGGGATAATATTATATTGTTCTTTCCAAAAACGCTAAGGTTGGACATAATCTGTGTTGTGCTAAGTTCCTGGGGAAAGGGAACAAGTGTTAAGTGGAGCTCATGCAGCTTCAGGAAGACATGTGTCAACCTGAGCGCATGCAACTTATAGATGGGAAAGCCAACTCGTTGGGGGTTCGCCCTCCATTCTCGCGTCTCTCCCCATGATCGCGTTCCCTGGCCACTCTTGCCATTCTCGGACCCTCGCCATTCTGGGAAGTCGGCCATCTTACCGATTCATCCACGGATTCACGCAGTGAGCCATCCTTTTCATCGTCGACCTCTGCATCATTCGCGTGACTCGGAAACCAGTAAACCCATGAAGCTAACCCGTGTTTTCCTGTGAAGCACAGTGCCCCTGTACTTTGCCTGAGTCGTGCTGTGCCTTAACGGTTTGTTGTTGCTGCCATCATCTAAGTTATACCGAGCCTTGTTGTTGCCATCACCCTTACTTGAATTGACTTAGGAGATGGACTGAAGAAACAGGTTGTCAGGCTTGTGGTTTGAAGAGGCGGGTTGTCAGGCCGTGGACTGAAGAAGCAGGTTGTCAGCCTGTAAGCAATTCTCTCTAGGTAAGAGAGGTTGCTGGGGAAGTGATTTCCCAGAGGGAGCCCAACTACAGCTATAGTGCTCTGAGAATTCCTGTCCGGTCTGTTGCTGCAGCTCTGGAAGGGAAGTGGGGTAGCTGAAGGACTATTGTGCAGAGAAGGGGCACACTTCCTGGGGTGGGACAGGCATGTGGGGAATGAGAGGCTGTAGGCTGTTAGTGTGAGTTGGCTCCTGGGAGAAAATCCTTCCTGTTGATTTGTGCGACCTTCATGTTGTCCTTGCCTAGCCTAGGAATTCCTTGCCCGGTGGAGTTTAGTCCCAGCTCGGGGGTAACCCACTGCTGAGCGTGATGAGCAGCGTGGTCTAAGGCTGGGAGGTTCGTGGGAGGTCTACATGCAGTTGGTGGTCATCTGTTAAAAGATAATTACCAAATCTCTGTTCTCTGTATGATGTATCTTGAAATTAAGTTATAATGTTGTTAGAATTGACTGTGTATAATGTCTGTATGTTTTAATGTTATTTCCGCATGAATAATGGTATGAACAGAATGCTATAGTTGTTTGATTGCATTAGATACATATGTCTATGAAATAATTGGTATCAGAGCTAAACGTATGTTACAGTAGTGATGTTGCCCGGCTAGTTGGTGGCTGGGGACGTCACAAATTGGTATCAGAGCGTTATTTGGAGTAGCATGGCCCGGCCTGGGTGGCCGGGGATGTTACAAATTGGAATTAGAGATAAAAGTATATTACAGTAGTGATGTTGCCCTGGTTGGTGGCTGGGGACGGGTGGCTGGGGACGTTACAAGAACTGTGAGTTACTGAAAACTGCATTACATGTCATCCTCCAAATGGAGTATAAAGAAACAATTCTAATGCAATGCCAACCCCCTTGGATGTGAGGTGCAGCAACCACATCAAAATCCTCTAATAGAAAATCCTTCCACAAAAAATGCTTTTACAAAATATGATTCTAGGAGAGGCCCAAATCAGATCCCAGCACGCTTTGTGACAGCTGCAGTTCCAAAAAGTATGTCAGACAGTCTCAATGATGCCACAGTGTGGACAAAGAGAATACGTGAAACTGGACTTAGAAAGTCAAGCTTTAGAAGCTAAGCGTTGATAGACCGCCATTCACACAGTGGCCTAGAGCTGGTAAGAGGCCCTGCACTTCCATACTGTGTTTAGGTGAACAATCCAATTCCTTTCCTCATCCTCAGCACCCCACCTTCTGTTGAGGATCTCCTGAAACAAGTGTCTTTCAAGAAGAATTCGATATAGCTTATGTGTCTTGTAAATCCAATCGGCTTACTATAGCACCAAAGACAATCCCTCCAGATGAGACTGAGAGTATTATTATTCAATTTTTATACATCTTCTGCAGGAATGAGGCTTTGTAGTTCTTGTATTATAGCCTGGTTTGACCTGAGGCTTTGTAGTTCTTGTATTATAGCCTAGTTTGACCTGAAGAAGGCCCTTTTCACATGACAACAAGGACCGGGACTTCCAATCTCTTGCACTATAATACAAAAGGTCTATCCACACAAAGAGACCCTTTGGCAATCGCTTGGGTAAGAGCCTCTCTATGTGAGGAAAGAGGGCTGTTTTGGAGCTTCCAAGACCAAATGGTTTGGCTAGCTATATCATCATCCTTTGTGTGTTCCAAAGCTTGCCATGAAAGACGAGGGATTGCCTTCTTCCAAGATTCCCAAATTTTCTTAAGAATGAGAGAGCTTGAAATCTTAAAATTTGGGGTGTATAACATATCAAAGAGCTGAAAGGGGTACCGCATCCCAACTATGCGTGAAGACAAGCTAGCACCTTTTAATTTTTATATCAATTAAACCCAAGCCCCCCATCCTGTTTGGAGTCTGGACATTGTCCAGACTCTCCACGGAACTATTACTGCTGAGATAAACTTCAGTCAACAAATACAATCCAGTTAAAGTGTGCAAGATGAAATGAGTTTATTTCATGACTGAATTATCATCATTGATACACATCATTCTTCATTGTTTGCTCACGATCATTAAATAAGGTCTCAGAACATGAGGATAACGGGTACCCAAATCGACTCAGCAAGGTATGAAACGTTGTATAACAGAAAATAATGAAATCTGGGAGAGATCTAAGAGATCTAAGTGCTGTAGCTTATTCAGTGATCAAGAGTGAAAGGGTTTTTAGGTTCAAATGGGGTAATGAGATATTGATTGATGAAAGAAAGCACTACTCTCCTTAGCTTTGCCAGTGCTAACCAATGATATTTAAATTCCACAAGGTAACCTTAATGACAACAAGAGAAAACTCAGACTGTAGATCAAACTCAGCAAATGGGAATAAATAATTAGAAACCAACCATTAAATCTGTAACAAAATGTACACGGGAAATGTTGATGATCCCTTCAGTTCTGTCCCAAATTACAGTGGTCATGTAAATACCATAGACAGGGATGAATACAATGAAATTCAGCAAAGGTAACATTCAAGATCCAAAGTTCAAATCTGCAAAGTGAATTATGTGCAAGGTAAGTCTTGACTGTGGATATCGGCCCTTTACCAGCAGAGATAAGTGATGTTTCTTCAAGGTTTTAGGAAATCATCTGAGCCACCTTGGATTTGGTTTATTGCTAGAAATTATGTGAGACTGGAAACCCTTGAAACAATAGCCAATTATGAGTTTGAGACACCCTCACTTGTGCTCTGTATGGTCTGTAGTTAAATAGTCAAAAGGAAGTGATGAGAGGGTGAAGGTTGAGATAGTAAGTAAGTCATTAGGCCAAGTTATGGATGTAGATTTGTTGCATAAGTAATCTGTTCAAGGATGAGAGATAAACCCTGGATATTACCTCTGGAAACAATGAGCAGGGTTGTACTTAATGTAACAAAGGCTAGATAATCAGAAAGTGAAACAAAAATGCTACTCTGGGACAGTCTTCAATCAGGGGTTAATCTCTTCTACTTTATTAGGTATACACAGGGTTTTAGGCAGTGGGATTTATGAGTGAAATGCAGAAACTCCCTGAGGTATTTGAGAGTTGTTTGGGTCGATCTTTGATATTTGCAAGGCTATACAACCCATGAAACGGATTTTGGAGCGCTCTTACCCAAAATGATGATGCAACTAAGTTTGATCTCTGGATACTGCAGATTTTTACCCGGAAAGATGAACAATGACAGACTTAAACAGATTGAGGCAACGCCTTGAGATGTTTTGAGATTATTGTGGTTGATTCTTGGAGGTTAGCAACAAGGATAGATAACCCAGAAGAGAAATAGTGAATTCTGCCCTGAGATGGTCCCCCTTAACCAACAATTCAACTCTGAAATTTCTGCAAATTTTTTGACAGTTTGGGCAGAGGCAAATTATAGGCAAATGTGCCAACGCCCTTAGGAATCTTTGAGTTGTTTGAGCGGTTTTGAGAAGGTGAATGATATATCCAAATAACCCAGAAGTTAGATTTTAGAAATCCCTTCCCTGAAACAGTGATGTGACTCAGTCCTCTCTCTGCATAATGTTGACAGTCTGCAGATCGGCTTCAAGGGTCTGAAATGGAATAGCTCTGGACCTGCAATAAGAGAAGGAGAATCCTAGGGTTTGATAGAGAAAGATAAAACCACAAACAATAACTTTCAAACCCTTATAACTTTGCTGGCTTAGGGTACTAAATGAAAATCGACCAGCAAGGGTTTTGAGAAAAATTTAGCAGTGAAGCTCAACAAAAAGTAAAACAATTTGACAGGAAATTCGTGTTTTGGGTTTGACTGAAAAATAGGGGAAAGGAGGGCCTACCATTGGACCATGGAGTCACTCAAATTCTGAAGATATAGTGACTGAAAAAATGTTGGTATTTTCCCTCACCAAGGGCTGGGGGAAAAGCACCAAACTAAGGTGACTAGGGTCTAGGGAATGGGGGTTGAATCATGAAATCCAAACAACCTATCACATGCTAGTATTCAGAAACAAATTTGACATAATAAGAAAAAATCAACAAGATATTCTTCCTAAATATATCTTAAGCATAAAAATTTCAGAAAAAAGTAAGGAACTAGAGTTATCTCCTACCTCCTTAGCTTGTTTCTTTAGCATGCAATAATCTCCACATCAACACTAGACCTCCAACCTCTCCCTTCAATGGAGCAAAAGTACCAATAGAAGTGATAGACAAAAGCTTATGGTAAGATATCCTTCCCTTTAATCTCCAATGAGTAAAAATGAAGAGAACATCCTCTTTATAGGTGAAGAGGTGCCTCAAAACAACTTTACAATACCATGTGCCAACTCAATACCATGAGAAAAAACCATTTGCTCTTATAAAACCATGAGCAAAGGTAAATAATAAATAAATATGTCAATAGTTGCTCATAAATTGCATTATCCCTTTAGAAATGATCAAATATACAATAAAATAAAGCTCAAGGAGGTGCGCCCCTTCTAGACAGGGTCAAATAATAGTCAAAATGGCTCCAAACGTGGCGATAATTTTCACACAACAAATTTCAGCAGTAGTGTAATTTGGTCATCTTTTGTCTGATTTTCTATCATGACCTCATTTCAGAAACCCCACAGCAATTTTGTATCCAATGACGTTGAGTTGGCGAAATTCTAGGTACTCTGTCAAAAGATAACTACCCCTGAAGTTGGTTGCCCTAAAAAATGTGCTAAAATCACCTCATAACCACCCACGTGTGAGAATATCCCTCCAAGTGGCTCATGCATGCTCCATATGTCTACAAAATGATGATGTGGACGCATGGGTGATGATGTGGCATCCTAGTCATGGTTCGATGCATTGTCATGGATCCCAATGCGATGACATGTATAGGGTACACGGATCCCAAGGAAAATGTCATGGATCCCAATGTCTAAAGATATGGAAATATAAGAATACACAGATCCCAATGCAACATCACGGACACCAAAGTAGTGTCACAGATCTCGAGGCATGGTACATGTATTCCAAGGCACAATACCCACTTGAAATGATGGGTCTAGCCTCTTAGCTAGTCATTAATTGGTGGCACCTGGTGACAATTTCTTAGCAAAACATAATAAAATGGGTTAATTTCAAGACTTGCCCAAGTCTTACCTAGGGGAGAATTATTAACCATTATACATGAATCATATCCTAAGAAAAACCCATGCTTCCTAAGTTTTTGGGTGAAAAATAGGCAATTAATGTGTAATAGTGATGAAAGGGAAGGGGAATGATTCCATGTGATGACCCTCAAAGTCTTAGACATGCATAGGTCATATTTTTACATTTTTTCATTTATCTAACTTCATTTTGGTTAGGAATTTTTTACAATAGCCTTCTAGAGGGAGCTTATCATTGAGTTACCTTCCTCAGCATGTTTTTTACTTCCCCTTTAGCCTTTTTCTTTAGATGTTCATTTTATTGAACAAGTCCCTATTCTTTAGATATTCTTTAAACAAACAGGGACTAGGGGCATTGGCCTTTTAGTGAGGGGCATTGCTCAAGTTTTAATTTTTGGCTTTTTAAAAAAAAATTCTCTTCACCTCTTAGCCTTTGTGGCTTTATTTAATTCAGGATTTTGACTTTGACCTTTCCTTTTGACCTTTGAGAAATCATACATGGCAGGATGTAGTTATTTTTTTATTTGGATGGAAACGAATGACGCTAGGGAGATGGAAAGTGATTAGCATGGTTAAGATATGGATGGCGCTATCTATTCTAAACCTAAGTCACAGGGTTCGCCGAACTTGAACCTTGAGATTTGAAATTCAACTAACCTAATGTTTTTTTTTAAATTCGTCGAGGTTCACCGAAAAGACAAATTTTATAAAATGTGCTTAATTTTCGAGCTAGGAGTCTTCCCACCGCATTGGAACCCTCGTTGTTGTTGAAACCTTACCGCTCAGTCTACATTGTGAAGTTTGAACCCTCATCATCGCCCTGTAGGTTGTCACGTGTGTATCGTGTTTGCAATTGCCTCCGCCTAAACCTTGTGTATCTTGTTTGCAGTTGCCTCCACCTAATTGCTACTTGGGCCTCCACCTAAACCCTCTATCACTCGCTGCTCAACCCTCCAAGATCCACCTAAATGCTCTGTCCCTTGCTACTCAACCCTCCAAGCTCCGCCTAAACCCTCGTCCCTCGCCGCTTGGGCCTTCGCGTCAGGTTTGGAGTTCGAATTGAAACCCCACAAATATATTATATATATCATAATCTAAGTCACCTGACTTGATGACACAAGACACAGAGGACACATGACACGACGACCCCGAAAACAGGACACGAAAGACACGTATATATATATATGTGTGTGTGTGTGTGTGTTTGTGTGTGTGAATTTTTTTTTTTAAATTACACATACAAAAATGAAATATAGACATAAAGATTCATATTTTGTTAGAAACTAGAAGATTTACATGATACAAAACATGTAACATAATACGTTGTAACATCAATGATGATCAAATGACAAACACTGAACACACAAGACATTAGAACCATAAGGTGTAGCATTCTCAATCTCATTAAGTCATCAAAATCAAAATGTATTACAATGTAGATAGATACTGAGTTAGAGTCACTGAAGTCCGATACTACAGGTGGGAATGCCAATGGAAAATACAAAATAGCCATAGGGTAGATACTAGAACCGTAGATGGAAGAATCTCATAGCTCATGAGTCGTGACTATCAGTAGTCCTCCATGTCATAATCATCGAGATTAGCATCACTACCAATGCTCTCTCCTCCATCCTCCTCCTCTATATCCAATGCAATTTGTGCATCTGTTGATATGGAGGATGACCCCTCAAGAGGATCACCATCATTAAAAGTGACCAGCTCTAGCATTAGTTCATTAAGATTCAAGTTGGCTAATGCCAACTCAAAATTGTTGTCCAATTCCATATCATCAGGAAACACATCCCCCGTCTTTGTCTTTCCCTTCAACCACTCTTCTCTCTGCATGCAAATAAGAGAGAGGTTGGTGTGCACATACACCACTAAGTTAAAGTCACCCGACACGATGACAAAGAGAAGAGTTCAACAGGAGAGTTTATACTTGAGTGAAGATTACATTTTTACTGGGGTCATGACATAAGAGTTCAACAATCAGTGCCACCAACATTGAGGTAGATAAAGGGCTTGGTTCCCTTGATTAAATGCCAGTTCCATACCCTCATACATGATAGAATCCAGTGGAAACATTGCAATCCTGCTAATCTTGAAATCCCGAAAACTGTTAAGTCTGTTGAATTTTGAATGGGACCTGTTGCCGTCCTTATACACACTTGCAAACGTGAGCTAAGTCCGGCTCACTTATTGTGTCCTTGGAGGCATAATGCCTAGGTTCAAAGACCATGCTGTCACTTTGACTTGAACCTCTTCCGTCTAGGCTTACTCCTAGGGAATCCAAGTGGGGTAGACCCTAGTATCTAGATGAGATTAACGTTAAGTTCTAGGAGTTGGTTTTAATTAGTTAGAAGGTTGGGGGAAAATCTAGCCTATGATGCAAAGGCAACAATGCAAGATGCAATGATTCAATATGACAATCAAACCTTTCCCTAGGACAACTAAGACTAGTGCCTAGGATTGGGCAATGGGGTCAACTAGATTCAAGGGAGGTTGATTACACAAGATTTACAATGATTACAAAGATGACAATTAGATACAAAGGTACAATAAAGAATGTCTAAGGATTACAACAAAGTTATACTAAACAAAAGATACAATGGATACAAAGAGATTAACTAACCATATGCTTGCATGTGCAGGAAATAAAGAGATTCAAGACAAGATGACCATCAACACATCAAGCCAAGCATGCTCACAATAGCACTTGCTCTATTGGACTGCTTATCAATGGCAATAAATATACAATTCACTCAAGATCTAGTCAAGAGAGTGCCTCCAAGTGGATGCGCAACTTCTTGAGGGATCACACCAAAGATAACTTATTTAAAAGGAAAAGTTTTAAAGGGAAAATGTCCACAAGCACAAATTATGACTACTTAGTGATTAATCCACAACCATAAGATAAGTTTGCATGAAATGTAAACATGAAATGAAGTGCTTGCAAGTGTAGATATAGATTTCCAAAAGATATAACAAATTGATGCCCAAAGTTGAAGTGGATTAAGGATTTATCAAGTTTTTTAGTGAAGAGTGAATCCTAGCTAAGTGTCAACCCAATACTCCCCTTGCTTGTACCAAGTAACTGCTGGGTGCTCAAGAAGTATGGCAACAAGGCCTACCCTAACTCCACAGGTCAGCCCAAGGGAAAAGAGTACTCCCGGAAAGGACGTCGCGTGTCGTGAGACCGTCCCCGACCTAGCACCTTCCGTTGCTTCCTCTAGTCTTCGTTTAAATGGTAGAATTTGGGTCAGTAGAGGTGTCCTATTAAGTCTAGTTGATTATTATGCCTATGGACTAAGTGTTTTTAGGTGATTAGGTGTGTTTAGGTGAGTTTTACTTGCCCAAAAAGTGCCAAAACCGAAACTTAAAAGCAGCAAGAAATGAAGTGTTTACACCATGAGATATTACTTGAAACACATGTAAAGGAGAAACCACAATAGCTTGCAATGAAAGAGATTCAGTTGTCTTAAACCATCACCATTTGCCCATGACCATTTGCAATAAGATAAATGCTTGGAAAGTAAAACTTGCAAATAAAAGAGACTTTAAAGCATGAGATCTAAATCTATGCCTCCATGGGCTTAAGCTAGTGTTTAGTTGTGTGAGATCTACTTCTAGATGATTTTAACCATGAGCATAAGCATATCAAAAATACACAACTAAACTAGCCATACTATATTGGGGGTTGGCTTTGCCAACTTTTCATCCAAGATGTAGACAACAAGGCATGCAAAACTTGAAGTGAAAAACATAAATACAAACCACTCACAATGGCACAAGGTGGAATACACAACTAAACTAGCCATACTATATTGGGGGTTGGCTTTGCCAACTTTTCATCCAAGATGTAGGCAACAAGGTATGCAAAACTTGAAGTGAAAAACATAAATACAAACCACTCACAATGGCACAAGGTGGAGGCAAGCCTTCCTATTTTTTGCCAAAGGGGGTTGGAAATGAAATAGGCTAAACTAAAACTAAAGCAATCCTAGCCACACAACCTTGCCCTAATGACAAGTGGGGCAAAAGAATGAAAAAATTGCAGAAAATTAAATATACAACCTAGCCTTACGATTTTGGGGGGTGGCTTTGCCAAACTCTCACCCAAGATGTAGGCACTAACAAGCTTTACAAGAACAGAAAATTAAGTACAAGAATGCAAGCCTCAAGGGACTCCCGAGGGCTTGCTACAATGCTAGAATGATAAGAGAGAGGTTGAGAATTGTTACCCAATCAAAAAAGAGGTCCTTGGTGTGTTTTGTGACTAAAATTGGGTAGCATAACCCCTTGACCTGGTAAGAACCTGCAAAAACCAGCAAGCTATTGCTTGCTGAAAATGCTGCAAAACACACAGAAAAGTTAAGAAAATTCTTGTTTTTCAACAGAAATTTCCTACATATAAATTTCAGAAAATAGTATTGATTTTTTGACCTATCTAAGAGTGTTAGCAAACCAAATCTGAATATGATATGTAACAGAAAATCTAAGAGGGAAAAACTATGAAGTTTTGGTGAGCTATGAGGGTAACTTCTTGCTCGAAGCTATCCCAACAAAACCCTTGAAGCAAACCTGCAACTTTGAAACAAAGTGTCAGATATGAAAAGACAACGGGATGGATAGATAAACAACATAAACAAAATTTATATCATTAGTTATTCAACACATTTAGGCCAACAACTACACTATTGTCTAACCTATCCTAGCAAACAAAGTTTACCCAAGAGATCTACTCGAAATCCCATAAAATGCACAAAGGAACACAATCACCTCATATGTATTGAAGCACCAAGACACAATCTTGTACTCCAGGATCCTCCAAAGCCTTTCTATTAATCAAAGGGAGAGATTGCAAGAACTAATTGCTCCAAACCTTTCAAGAGAAAAATGGAATGAGAGCAAGATGGACAATGAGAGAGAAAGATGGGGCAAGAATTTGGTAGCATAACAATAGCTCAAGAGATGGTGCGAAATGAGTGAGGGAGGGGTTCTATTTATACTTGGGAAGACAAAGCTATCCCTCTTGGATGAGTTACAAGTGTCACACATCAAGGAAAAGTCACTTTTAGGGTTTTGGCATGGATGGATGAAGTGGCAATGAGTTGGAGTGAGTTGGCAAGGCTTTGACAAGTCAAATGATGAGTTGTAGGGCCTAGGGAGGCACACCAAGGGATAAAATAAGTCTCCCATTAAAATTTTTATTATTTTTTTACTTTTTGGAGACTTTCTAGAAGGGGGGCACACCTCTCTAGGGAAAGTGACGTTTTTTCTTAATGACTGGGTGAGGGGGTGATGTGAGGGTTGGAAAAGGTTAGGAAAGTGTCTTCTCATCATCTCCCACCTTTACTTTACTCAATTTGCTTAAGATTACAAAAAATGACATTTTTACCATGTCAAGCTTAGCAATTAAAATTACTCAATTTGCTTAAGATTACAAAATTGACATTTTTACCATGTCAAGCTTAGCAATTAAAATTGTTATTTTGACTAACTAAGACTCCTTATGGACAAACACCTAGCAAAAGTTGTCCGACTGAGCTGAAACTTGGTCCAAGGGTGTAGGGGGGTCTCATTCCATTTCTTTTGAGCACAAATACCCCTAGCAAAAGCCCATGGACCTAGTTTTTACAATATTTGTTCAAAAATAATTAAAATTAATTAATTAAATTACCCAACCATAGACAATTTTAATTAATTAAAAAAAACCTATCTAGACTCGATGGAATTCCACGAAACTTTTTGAGATGTCATACATGGTCATTTACATCATTCCTAAACACTAGCTACCAGAGGATTAATCCATTAGGATGCCTTTCACCACTTTGGAGGAATTATTTAGTGGGAGTGAAAAACTCAAGGGAAATTAATAAGGCTCAAAAGCCCAATTAATAACCTGAGGAAAAAAACACTCAGTGAAAGGAACTCTCCTAATGAAGAAATCCTAAGGTAACTGACCTAACTATGATCCATACAGACCTATTACATTATTATCCCACGCAGGGGAGCGGAAATTCCAATTACAAAAATATGTTGGAGGCAAAAATTGCCCTTTAGAACCAAATAGTCTCTGACTTGGTAGCATCTGATGATGCATATCTTCACGGTACATGGAGTTGACCCCCTAGTTGAATAGGTGGTCGACAAGACCTGTTGCCGCCTTATACACACCTGGGCTAATGTGGAAGAAATCTTCAATCCACTTGGTGTGTCCTTGGGGGCAAGTTTCGAGTCAAGGTGTTGTCACCTGATCCTCAACTCCTCCGTCTAGACCAACTCCTAGCGAAGCCAAGGGGGGTAGTCCCTATGAAAAATAATCTAAGGCTTTTACTCTACTAAAACTGAAAATCACAACTATTCTAGGAGTTTATATTTTGAAACACAAGATAATATCAAAGTAGCATAAGTTTAATCAAAGGATACAGCCTGTGAAACAAACCATAAGCATTAAATGTTCACTACATGAAAATAGATATGCTGACAAGAAATAAATAGAGATAGACCAATGCCAGATGAAAGCAAATTGTGATGTGATGAATGTGTCGCGTTAATTTTATCTTGAGTATTTTAGTTAGGGGATTTGGAATATT
Organism: Picea engelmannii; assembly: GCA_009831015.1. Lineage (NCBI taxonomy): Eukaryota > Viridiplantae > Streptophyta > Pinopsida > Pinales > Pinaceae > Picea > Picea engelmannii. The sequence goes on from ML777361.1 coordinate 276,527, forward strand.
AAAAAGGTTTTGAGACTGTGAATTGGGGATTAAAGTCAAGGTCCCCACTCTTTGTGTGCAAAGTGTAATGTGGCCTCCTTGTTCGTTATTCGCCAATCTTATAGACTTATCGACCGGGTGTGCCGTAGGTCCAATGAGGAAAGAACCTAGATCTCAAAGTTTCCCCCTAACTTAACACACTCCACCCAGGGTAGAGGTCTTAGATGAATAACGCAACTTAGAGATTTTCCTAATTATACTAGCATGCATTGCTCAAATCATTTATGGGTCCCCAAAGCCACTTGAGCGTAGCAGTCGAATTGCATACATGGTTTGAACAATTCGGGTTTATTCCGATATCTTGTAAAATTGAAACTAGCAAAAAACAAACATAAAACTTGCAATTGATTTTAGAACTTTGATTTAGTGAGATGAGTTTATTTTCTTTTCTTTATGCAAGTACAGCTAAAGAAAGCAAAAGAAACGGGACACAACCCCGAAAAACAAGAAAAGAAAAAAGACACTGGTTTCCCCCCCAGGGGCAGGGGAAAAGAAGAGAGACGAGATTTGTAGCTCGCTAACTTTATTACAATCCTAAACTACTTTTTTTTTTAGAGGCACTTGATCTTTATATTGAGAGATCAAGGCTTTACAAAGCTTTTTTTAAGAAATAAAATGAACTACAAAGCACCCGGGAGCACCGGAGGTCCTGAAAGGGGTTTAACTTCAAAATTTTGGCGGAGCCTCCTCTTGTACCTATATTTTATGCGTGAAAACAGCAAGCTATTAAACCCAAAAGATGKCCAAAAACACTTTGGGAAGTGTCTTTGGTCAACTCAAAAAATTGCGAAAAATGACTAAGTTAAACTAGGCTAAAACAAGGGAAAGTAACTAAGGAGTGAGAGCTAGAAAGCTAGCCTCCTTAGGATCTTTTAGGCTGATATAAAATCAGCAAACTAAGCACTTTAAATTGCAGATTTATAACTTTGAAAGCACATAAAATCTTGCCTATTACTAGCTTCCAAATATATTAAGAAATCAAAGGCTAACTTAAGGCAAATTTTAGACTAGATCTAGAAAAAGATGAAATTYTTTAAACAAACGTTAGATCTAATCCTTTAGAGCTGCATGCAAAGGAATTAAAATAGATTTATCTTTATATGATCAACTATATTCTTGCATGCAAACAAAAACCCAAAGAAACCAATTTTTTAGAATAGAATTTGAGTGAGAGGGGGAAGAGAAAACTTGAAGAAATAGAACTTGGGCAATGGAGTCTTCCGGTGGATTGAGGAGGGACTATGTCTTTAAATCTTGGAACTGTGAAAGATGCAAGCTAGCTCAGCCACCTTTCCAATCAATGAGATCCTGTATGCTTCGAATAACTTGCCAAAAGGATTGTTAAATTATGGAGCTCCCTACACATGAAATCTAGATAGCATGTAATTAAGCAAAAATTGTATGCAAATCTTTAACCGCATATATATGAAGACAAAAATATCTATACAACAAACTAGTTCTAAAAATCTTTTCCTACCGGGTGACAACACCCCTTCAAAGGTCAATATCAACAATAAAAAGCAAGTAATTACAACAACATCACCTCATAGATTTGAGAAACATGACAATGATCATCCACACACTTGCACAATACACCTTCTTGAACTCCAAAGTCTTTATTCAATCTTCAAAAGAAAAATGATGATACAATGTAGGTATACGTCTACCCAAAACTCCAACTGACAAAGGAGAGGGGTCGACCTTGTTTATATAGCAAAAGAGGTGACAACTCCAATGAGAGATGCTCAAGTCTAAGAGGAGATGCACATAGGGAAAAGGGAGTGGCGCATGTAGTAGAGTGGAGATGTGTGGAGGTGAAGAGTAGTGAAGTAGGGTGAAGGGGGAGTGATGGAGGTGGAGGTGGAGTGAAGTGGGAGTGAGTGGAGTGGAAGTGGAGCAGTGAGGGCGTGTGGTTGCCTTAGGATGTGTGCCACCCCTCCTAAATGCGCCATCTAAGCAAGTGGGGTCGAGTCCCTACATTGGGATCTCCTCCACGCCTTAACACTCAAGTGAAGTCGCCTCACTCTTTGCTAAACTCGCCTTGGCCTTCAGTCAACTGGGGACAAGGAAAAAACATGTTTCCAACATGTTCCCCAGTTTCCCTAAAAAATAGGGATTTAATAAATTACCCCTTTTCCGTATTTTTCGAGTAAATTTCATTTTTTAGTGATAATAATCACTTTTTTGCCTCGAAAGAAGGGAAATAGGGGTTTACATGGTACTCTAGACTGGAAAACGACCATAAATATGGCATCTGACAATGTTTGATGCCATATTTTTACAACTTATTGACTCACAATTAAAAAATTCCATTTTTGCGGGAATTTTATTATTTCTCTAAAACAAAAACAAAAAAACCTATCAAACCTAGCCGCAACTTCCATATGACTCAATTAATATGACCTCGTATGAACTCATATACATTTAGACACTAGGCATTGGTTATACCATGCCAAGGCCTAACCACCAGCACATACTCTAGCTTTGGAGTCAATCTCTTGAGTGAAAAAAAATAGAAATTATTAATCGCCCACAAAGGCAGGCAAAAAATAATTAACAAGTGAAAAAAACACTCTAGAGTACATGCTTGTACCTAGGTCTTAGGTGGCCAATAGCCTTTTACAATATTTCATGCTTAGGTCATTTATTACAATGATGGAAATGCAGAAAAAGGTGGTCTTTTGAAAGACCAACTGAACTCTGAACTCTGACTTTTGAGCATCTGTCTGCTCAGTCTTTGGTGGCTCATCTTTAATTCAGCTAATGCAAACTGGTGGATAACAGGACCTAAAATTCTACTTTCTCCATATGGAGTCCATGAGGTTGGAACCACTCTCAAACATCTTGAAACAATTAATGGTAATGTTAAAAATTTAAAGGATGAAAATGAAAGATAAAGGAGATTGTCATTTTTACTTTAAGAATTTAATTACCATTATTTACTAGGGTGGGTGAAATGAAGAGGGTGGGGACCTCTTTAAATAACATCAGTAAGGAAAAATAACCCTCAGTTGCACACTGAAACACCTCACAACTGCAACTTGCATGAGAAGACATGAGCCTGGGTCCTTTTCTGTGTAGGACACGTGTTTGGCACGTGTCCTATGAACGGGACACGTGCTAAATACATGTCCTATCGTATTGTGTTCGACACAGCGGGGGGTTTCGACGTGTCAGGTAACTTAGATTATAATATATTATATATATTTTGTTATATGTTATATATTATATATATTGTATAACATATATTTTGTTATATATAATATATGTTATATATTAATATAATATAATATTATATTATATATAATACAATAATATATATATATATATATATATATATATTGAAAAATGTATATAGTCGAACCTCATTGGAAAATTTGAACCCGAATCGAACCTAATCCTTGTCGAACCCGACCCGAAGTCGAACCCGAACCGTGTGACATAGGTCTAAACACTGTAATGTTCCCAAGCCAATTTTTCGCTTGGAAACACTAACTAACCACTGATTTGATTGTTTATTGTTGTGAACGCAGGTTGACCATGAATATTTCAGCCTCAGGGTTTATTCAGTTATTCAACCATAATTTATACAAGAAGCATTTTAACATATGAATATCTTCAACAATACATAAGATAGGAACCACAAACAAGATCTGAACTTTATTATAAGAAAGCAAGCACCTGATACAAATAGAGAAGCAGTTCTGGAATAGCTTTAGATGGCTTCAAGACAATAATATGAGCTGCATACAAAATGCTCTCGGAGATACAAAGTAAGCCTCCCAAAGGCTGCAATAGAAGATGAACGCTCCAATACAAAAACTAGGGTTTAGCCTAACCCTCAAGCTGTTGGTACGGCCTGCTGAAGACCATGGAGACCAAGGGTTCAACCCTCCTGAAGATGAAGACCCCCAAATGCTACTAGACTCCTCCCAGTGATAGATCAGGGCAATGATAGTCTCCTCTTGAAGTATGGAGCCCAAACACTAAAGCCTCCTCCTCAAGCTGTAGAAACCCCAAACTGGTACGGCCCTCCTGAAACCTTGAGCATGACCAATAATTCAGCCTAGCTGAATAAGGGCTCAGAATCCACTGAAACTCTCTAGGATGATAGATCGGGCAATCACAAACCCCTGAGAGAAGTTTCAAGGCCAGATCTGGGCTATAGCCTCCTAGATCTGGAAATCACTGAATCACCAAATCGTCCTCTATCTCCCAAAACCGTCCCAACCTGCATAAAATGATAGGGACGTGATAACTCCTCAAAGAAGCCTCCAAACTGATGAGCAAGGGCCTGCAAGCAAAACCCTAATGCTGAAATCTCCCAAAGCTTCCTCAATAGGCTGGATCGAACTCTTCTTCAACAAATGGTGTGCCCTTGCTGGAAAACCCTAATTGTTACGACCCTGCTGATCTTCCTGAATAGATGATGGATGTAGAATGGTGTGGGTGGAGTATTTCATCCCCGAGACCAAGCTTGGAACAAGGTGAGTGGAATCTTTCACCACTGAGTTGTTCTCTAGGGTTTGTAATATCAAAACTCAAAACTGTATGCTCAAGAGCATCAACAAGCAAATACCAAAAATCCCAGATGAAATGAGAGGTGCGCCCTAGCCTTATCTTTATACTTTTTTTCTGTTTCCCTATTGAGTTAAGTTAACCCCTAGGGTTAACTCCAACTCAACCTCCAACGCTTCTATTCCTTCATTGAGTTATCTTTTTAACTCTTTTTACCTTTTCACTAAGTCAACTTAAAAATATAACATTAGTTTGGTTGACTTTTCCCCTTTGTGTGAGACTATGGTCTAGTGGGGATGCCTAGACCACTAAGTCTTCCCAAACCTCTTCATCAAGTGGTGGGGGACATTACAAACACCCAGTAGTACAAGTTATCCCAGGAAAAGACACACTTCTAATAGAAAACATGTTCTCCAAGGTACTATGACGCAAGTAATAAAATTATATACGTTATGAAATGATAATCAACAATATTTAGGTGTTTACAACTTCACGACATGCCAAAAGGTTATATCATCATGTTCGAATAAGCATTAATACATGGAATGTCAATGAAGAAACTGGACCATCAAAGTGCATCTGACATCTAAAGATCTAGTCTGAACTTGAGCTACATCATGTCTGAGCTTAGCACAATCATGTCTCAATGGGAAAAAAGGAAAGAATTTATCTAGATCTGACGAAGAGATGCATGATATCTTGCAAGCAACTACATGACACTGTTGTGAGGGTATCCAAAGGTTGTTTCCCCTGGGGAGTAATAGTCACCATTGTTATAACTTATAAGGGTAACTACACCAAAGTCGTTTATTATTTTTTGGCACACTTAGGCATGTAGTGAAGGCATGCACCTATTCACTCGAACAAAAAAATGAAATGTTTTAGGCATACCTTAGGTTGAAAATTGTAGTTTAGATCCTTGAGCACAATTTTTTTCCACTTTGGACCATATATTTTTTTGATCATTCTACCATTTTGGACTATGTAGTCATTTACTTTTATTAATAAATTAAATGGTATTTATGATATATGTAATTGTATTGTGCATCATGTTTAATTTGTTAAATTACCAGGTAGTTTTAATGGCAATTTTTAATATTTATTGGATTATTTTCGAGAATCTTTAATCTTTTTAAATTTATTTATTTTCCATTTTTTGCCCTCCCCTAGAAATTTAGGAATAACTTCTAGCCATTCCTGAAACTTGGCCTCCCATGTCCCCCATCCCAGAAAGTAACATACATGCATATAGATCGATAGACAGATTTACATATGTCCACATAAGTAACCTCAAATCCTCACGAAAATGTTGGTACTAGTGGTGACTATGTTATCAATGCCATAGTCTTTGAATAGTTGTATCATTGCACTTTAATTCTTTAATTTTATTTTTGAACTTGTTGTGTGTGCATGTGTGTCATTTCACTGTTTCCTATATTTTTAATAGTGTCATTTCCAAAACTTGTACCCGTTTCAAAAACCAAGTTGTTTCCAAGTTTTGGGTGACTTCTTATACGAATGCTACAAGACTAATAATCAGTTCTACTCCTACAAGTATTACCTACACGTGCATATTTTTGTTTTCTAATCATTCAAAGTTATTGCATGAGCAATGTTATATGCCATTTTGATCTGTTAACTTTTCAACAATAACTTATTATAGCTAATGTGAAATCTAGTACTAACATCTTTCTTTGCTTTAGTTTTTAAGTTGATTGTGAGATTAGGAGGTATATGAGTTCTTTCTTGCCACAAACTCTACAAGATTCTTTGTCAATGAGAGCTAATAGGATTTTCATATTTTTTTCTCAAGTTTCTTTGTCCCTTACTGGTTTAAGAAATCTAGTTGACAGAATAGTTGAATAATGACTGACCCTTTGGATAGAATTTTGTTTTCTTTTCCTTAACAGATCAATGTCAAAAGAGTAAAGGGATGGTGTTGGAAAACATTGGAAGTCGTTGCCCATCTCTCATAAGAATGTGTGGAGAAGAGTGTAGGAGTGAAACATTGTGATTGAAGACGAGCATTTCCATTTATTGCTCATGTATTGAGAGTATTGAGAAAAGCCATTTATTATGATTTGATCCAAAATGATTCAGTCCACCATTTAGACCATCTGGACCATTTGAGCAGGTTCGAGAATTTCAGGCAGATTCAAGTTCTGCACTTCTATGGCCAATTTCAGACCCTAAATGACACTTTTTAGGGTTTTAACCAATTATTGAAACTTTTTTGTCATAGAGCTCCTTGAGAACTTAGTAACGGTATATCACATTAAAGAAACACAGTTAGTATACAGAAGTTACACCCCAGAAAGTTGATCATCGTTTTTCCACCTCAACACCAATGACTCTTGGCCTTCCACTTGCCTCTTCTCTTTGCCTTCTTATATCTTCCTTTCTGTACTACATTGTAATAAAAATAGGCATCCCCACCTCTTTTCACAGGTGTGATGAATGAGAATAGAAACCATCTTCTTAGAGGTCACTACCACCATTCTAAACAACCCTTTTTATCAATAAAGTTTTCATTCTTTTGCAGCCACGCTCCCACTCTCCAACGCGTAGGCAAGAATGAGATTGTTGGTACCTTGCTAACACCAATCAACATTTAGCTCATGAAGAACCCCAATCAACAATTTTCTCATGAAGAGCGAACATGTCACAAGTGGGATTTGAAACCGGATGGGGTAGGATAACAACTTCTACTCTCTATCACTCGAGCTAGACCCAATTGACAAAATGTTTGAAGGACATGGGGGTGGGCTTTGAGAAAGGAGGTTGCAACTTGCAACACTAAAACTTCCCAAGAGGTCACCCGTCCCAGTACTACTCTAGTCCAAGTGTGATTAATTGTGGAGTTTTGATGGGATCTGGTAAATTAACACCAGTATGATTGCACCCTTAAAATTTGAAGGACATGGAGGTGGGCTTTGATCCACTTATGTGTGCATGGGTCACGAGCATTTAATATAATCTCTTTGGGTGCAACCACACATTCAACCACTATCTCAAGGTGACCCCATGGCTCTTGTTGCCACCTTTATACACACCTCGGGTAACGTGGAAGAAACCTTCAATCCACTGGGTGTGTCCTTGGGGGCAAGTTCGAGTTAAGGTGCTGCCACCTAATCCTCAACTCCTCTGTCTAGGCCAACTCCTAGCGAAGCCAAGGGGGGTAGTCCCTAAAGAAAATAATCTAAGGGTTGAACTAAACTAAGTACAAGGAAAAGAGTCTAGGAGTTTATTGCAAAAGACAATACACAAAATAAATCTACTCTAACAACATATATCATTTATTCACCACAATCACTTATGAATAAAGAGATAATTGTATAAAAGGTACTCAAGATAACTATTAATACATGCAAGTAAAAGACAATAAGTAAAATATATACTTCAAGATAAAAATAACAATGCTCGGAAAATAAATGTACTTGAAGCAAATGGCTTTATATATATGAAAATATGAGACCAGTGCCAAATAATGAGATCGTGTGCTTATGCTGTTGAAAGTGTAAGGTATCCCGTGGAGATGTCCTTGAAAGTTTTGAAGTTAATTAATTTTGAGTGATTATTATTGCTTGTAAAAATTGTAGTGCAAGAAAGCAAATCTATGCTAAGTTTGGCCTCTCAAGAGGCTATCCCTTTAGTATAGAGATTTGTTGAGAACTTGCCGAAACCCAATGGTTTCACCAACAAGCTCACTAGAGGTGTTGGAGGTCCAACACGAAGGGGAACAAGCCCAATGTATTCCATGAAACTTCACACACTCCCCCTAGGCGGTTCTCTAAACCAAGCAATAGAGACTATCAAGAGTGTCCTATTAAACTACTCCACACTGACTAGCCCGGTGTGTTTGAAACTTACTTCCAGAAGGTCGAGGCAAGCTCGCAACTAGAAGGGTCAGGAACAAGCACTGGGAGCAGAGGGGAAATGTTTATTTTAAACATAAAATAAAAGACTGAAGGGTAAATTTTTTTCTAATTAAACTAGAGTCCTTACTGACCCGCCTCTTACAATGAGCTGAGGGGACAGGTTTATTTTCCAACTTGAAATTGCATGAAATAAAAATGCAGAAAAGGAAATCTAATCTAGCAATTAAATTATTACTTGCCAAATTGAAATCTAATCTATGTGATGATTGTACTGCTTTGTGATGAATTAAAAATTAATTTTAGCTTATGCTTAGGTGTGAAAGTTGAATCTAAGCTAAAATTGCAGAAATGACACAAGCACCAAAAACATCGTTTCCCCCTAGGGGAGATGAAGAGTGGGAGCTTGTAGCCCCACTGATTTTATTAATGAGATTACAAATCTCTTTATTGGAATGACTTGTGACCATTCATTAGGGGGGTCACAAGTGTTTACAAAATTTTACAAATGTTTATTAAAAAAAGGGTGCTCCCGGGGGTCCCGGATGCTCCAAATCTGCCAAATTTTGGCAAAGTATCATCCTATTTGTTCCCAAACCTGCAAAAAAAAGCAAGCAAACAATGACAAGAGATGGCCAAAAACATTTTGGAACTTTCTTTGGTTATTAGTATGAAAACCCAAAATTTGACCAAGTAAAACTAGTGTAAAATGAGCAAAATGAACTAAGAAGAACAAGCTAAAAAGATTGTCTCCTTAGGGTCTTTGTTTGTTGTTTTAAAACAGCAATATAAAGGCACTAAATTTGCCAAATATGAAATTGAAAGTACTTTGAAACAAAATTACTTTTAACCTTTAAAAATTTAGAAGTGAAAAGATTGCTAAAAGTAAAGTTTCTTGAGATAGATCTAACTTAAAATGATGAAATGAAATCTAGATCTAACTTTCTTTTTTGCTTGCTAACTTAGATAAATGAATATTTAAAATCAGATCTAGATCTAAGAAATAACAAGCAAGTTGGTAACCAAAATAGAATTAGAGAAAAAAATGAGAAAGGAAAGAGAGAGTGCCGAATGGAAACCAATCTTGGGCTATGGAGTCTCCTTGATGTATTGAAGAGGGAAATATTTCTGGTTGGATGGATTTGTAAGTGTTGGAAGCTCAAGCTAGAGTCTTCCACTCCTCCAAATTAGAGATCCTGTAAACTTAAGACAATCTTGCAAAGAAATTGTTAAATAGTGGATGCATCCACCTCCTACACATGAAATCTAGAAAACATGAGATTAAATTGATAATAACATGAAATCATAGATTGCAATATGTGATGAGCCACGAAATTACCATCATTTGACATCTTCTTTTCCTTCTTTTGAATCCTTTATCATTTACATATAACCCTGTCTTATCCATTTTAATGCCCATATGCGGGATTTAGGCTCGAGGTGATTTTCCAATTGCATTTCTTAATATTTCTTTGGATTTCTAATTAACATTAGGGGAAGTAGCATGTTTTGTATTTAATTTTGAAGTGACAACTCACGTGTGAACAAGTTGTTATAGGGTTTTGCTTTAAAGGTTCACATATTCTTCAAATCAGGGTTATTGCACATCCATTGCCACAGATTCAGAGTCATTAAATGTTGATACAGTTGTGGGGTTCTCATGTGTTCAAATCTGCTACATAATCAGACCTGTAGCAGCTTGCTACATAATCAGACCTATGGCAGCTTGCTAGAGAATCAGGCATGTAGCAGCGTAGAAGATATAACAACATATTAAAAGAATTAATACATTCAGCAACGAAGATATATCAGAATTAAAATCAACATACTTAGCATATCTAGCGTAAAATCAAAGGAAATTACTATTTTTATTCCCAGCATATGCCACGAACTTCAACAAGGTTCCAGCATTTGAATACTTTAAGTATATAATTTTGACACTTAATACATATCAGCTCAAGTATTCAATATCAATTCAACGCTAAGATGATATCAGCGTAACATCTTTAGTATGCCCATGAATATTACAACATGTGAATACTTTGAGTGCATAAGCTAACACTTAAATGTATATTAGTACTGTTGACCGCCTATTTAGCTAGGGGGTCAACTCATGTGCCATGAAGATATGCATCATCAGATGCAAGTATGTTGAAGACATTTTGGTTCTACTTGGGCATTTTATGCCTCCAGCACAAAATTTTGTAAAAGAAATTTCCGCACCCCTGCGTGGGTTAATAATGTAATAAGTCTGCATGGATCATAGTTAGGTCAGGTACCTTGGGATGTTCTCATTAGGAGAGTTCCTTTCACCGAGGGTTTTTGATCCTCAGGTTGTCAACTGGGTTTTTCAGCCTGGTTGATTTCCCATGAGTTTTTCCCTCACACATGCAATAATTCCTCCAAAGTGGTGAACGACGTTCTAATGGTCTCATCCTTTGGTAGCTATTGTTTAGGAATGATGTAAATGATATTGCTAGACATTGTAGAAAGTTTCACGGAATTTCGTCGAGTCTAGATAGGTTTTTTTTAATTAATTAAATTTAATTAATTTTCCTATGGTTAGGATTTTAATTATTTAATTAATTAAATGTTTTTGAGCAAATATTGTAAAAACTGGGTCTTTGGGTTTTTGATAGGGGTATTTGTGCTCAAAAGAAATGGAATGGCACCCCCTACACCCATAGACCAAGTTTCAGCTCAGTCGGACAAAGTTTTGCTATGCATTTGTCCACCCGGAGTGTAAGTCAGTCAAAACAACAATTTTAATTGCTAAGTCATTTTTGTAATTTTTGTAAAAAGAGTTAATGGGTTAGTTTGAAGGTGGAAAAGAGCAAGATTAGACTTTACCTAACCCTCCCAACCTTTTC
>ML777361.1:303227-318200 GCA_009831015.1 Picea engelmannii
CAGAAGAGGTCTTAACCACATGAGAAAGCACCTTCACCGCCAATTTATGCAAATGTGTGGTAGAGGAGCCATACATGTTCCACCATTTGATAGAACCCAACCTGTCTCGATCTTTGGTTGCATGCAAGTTACCAAAGGTTCCATGCTCATTGATGTATTTGCTTAGTTCGCTTCGTACTTGAGCACATTTCTCTTCATTAGGTACCAACTTGTCCAATGCAAGCATATATCCATTTTGCACCTCTGGATCTATGTGTGGTTTTCTCCTAAGCCCACCCCTAGGTGCTGGGTGGGCCAACCAAGATGAAGAATAATATTTTGGGGTAAGGACCAAAGTTACAAAAATCGTATCGGCGAAAAAATCGTCGGGGGTCTAGAAAACATCGTTTCTAATTTATCGCGAAAACATCGGCAAACATCAACAGTATATCAACAAAGTTAAAAATCATTTTTTCCCGATTTTCCCATTTTTCCCCGATTTTTCTCGATTTTTCCAATTTTTTCCCAAAAAAATCGTCAAAAAATTGCCAAAAAATCGGTCGATTTTTCCTGCGATTTTTTTACAAATTATCGTTTTCTGGATCAAATCGCGATTTTGGCGATTTTTGTAACAGAGGTGAGGACATATGCCAGGGCATGGAGTGGAACATCCAAATTATCCCACCTTTTGACTGCAAGTTTATGGATATGATCATACAAGATTGCATCCCTAGCATGTTGTCCATCTGTTCATACACCTCTCCAATCACCGGCTGATCTGTATCTACAAACTGAATCATGTTGTAAATGGGTTTGGTGAACTACAGAATATACCGAACATGTTGCCAAAAATAACCATCAAGAACTGTGTCCTCCACCTCTTGAAAGTCACTTCTCTCTGATGTAGATGTAGCCATGTCATTTAGATCCTGCCATGAATCACTGGAGGCCATAGTAGCCAATGCCTCTCTTACCTTCAAAAAGCGCCTGAAGGTGAGATAATAGCTAGCAATACTGGTCTTTGCAATCTTTAGTAACTCCAACTTGGAGTGATTGCAAAAAATGAAGTGGGCCATGCTATGATTGGTAATAAATCTTATCATATTCTTCCCTCTCTTGTACAAAGCACCAATACATCTATAATCATGGTCCTTCATTTTAATGATATCATGCATCAAAAGGTTCATTGTGTGGACCAAACACCTCAACCAAAATATATTGGGGTACTTATCTTCAATGATTACTCATGCTGCCTTACAATTAGGAACATTATCAGTGATGAATTGAATGACATTGTAGGGCCCAATCTATTGAATGGTTTTAATCAAGGCATCTGCAATATTAATACATGTCTTATAACGATCTGAGTAGTCATGGGTTGTGTTGCCGCCTTTATACACACTTGGGGTAACGTGGAAGAAATATTCAATCCACTCAGTGTGTCCTTGGGGGCAAGTCTCAAGTCAAGGTGCTGTCACCTGATCCTCGACTCCTCTGTCTAGACCAACTCCTAGCGAAGCCAAGGGGGGTAGTCCCTAACAAAAATACTAAGGCTAAAAAGCTAATCTAAGTACAAAAAGTAAATCTAGGATTTTATTGCAAATAAAGACAATTACATTAGAGCAAAGCATACAACATTCATTCATTCATTCATAAGATAAGCTTGATGAAATAGATATCCAATGTATAAAATACTTGCACAAGATACAAAAAAGGATACAACTATCTGCAAGTAATCATAAGCTTATTAGACAATCATAAATACCATGAATGAAATAAATTACTGCTCATGAAGTAAAGATATGTAAAATATGAGACCAGTTCCTTAAAAGGATCGTGGGCAGTTGTTGCAATGCGTGTTTTATGAGATTGCCTTTGAAGTTGTAAAGTGGACTAATGAAATAAATTTTATTTGCCTGGAAAAGAAAATGTTTGAGAACCAACTAACTAAATGTGGCCTCTCTAGAGGCTACCTCTTTGTTTGGAAATATGCTGAGAACTTGTCGAAACCCCAAAGGCTTCACCAACAAGTTCAATGAAGGTGTCAGAGGTCCAACATGAGGAGAACTTAGATCTCAAAGTTCCCGTCTGACTTCACACACTCCCTTCATGCGGTTTCCCTCGAATTGAGATAACATCTATTGAGATTTTCCTAATTAATCTACTCCACACTGACCAGCCCCGATTTTGATGAGTTCTCGAGATCGAGCTAGGCTTGCAAGGGTTTAGAGCATACACCAGGGAGTTGAGGGGACGGTTTATTTAAAAAAAAAAAAAGGGTAAATTGTTGAAAGGAAATTGAAATGTTCTCTAATTACTAAGTCCACACTGTCCAGCCTCTTGCGAGGAGCTGAGGGAACGGGTTTATTTACCAACTTTGAAAATGCAAGACTGAAAAGAAAGCTAAACTAACAATTAAAGTATTACTTTGCCAAAAATGAAATTAATCTAAGTGTTGTGGTTATGATTGATTGATTGACTCCTTTAGATTATGTGAGAATAAGAAAATACAAGAAACCAAAAGAAAGAAAAGCACACCACCACACCACCGATCCCCCTAAAGGGGAAGACGAAATTGGGCACTATGAGGCCCGCTTTTATTAATTCCTATTACAATGAGAAACTAAGTTCTTTTTTTCTCTTTTTAGAGCATTTTGGATCCTTATAGAATGGATTGAAAACTAAAGGAAAATATTACAAAAGGTTCTCTGAAAGTCTTGGTCTTCAAGGGTTCAAACTTGGACTGGGTTTTCTTCAATTTAGCTCCGATTTCACCAAAATTTCCCCTTGTTTTATTATGGACCTGCTAAAAACAAGCAAAGAAGATTATTAGAAAATGCTTAAAATCACTTTAAGAAACTAAAATGAAAAAGAGTGAAGACTTAACCAAAATTTTCTGAATTTTTTCTTATGCAAAAATGAAACTTTTTAGGGGTTTTTGGAAACTTTAAATGAGCCTAAACTAAGCTCTTTTAGGTGTTTTTGTTTGCTGTCCTAAAACAGCAAGCATAAAACTCCTAAGTAGCTAGATCTAACAATGCAAAGCAAAGCAACTTTCTACCTTAAGATCTTTAAATAAAACTTGCAGAAAATTGCTATAAAGACTACTTAGATCTACTCTTTTGAATATGAAAGAATTGAAACTAGATCTAAATCTTATGCATGCAACACTAGACACTAAATTTTATCTTTCAAATCAAATCTAGAAGACATGCAAGAAAGTAAAAGAAAGAGATAGAAGAAATTTTTCTGATTTGGAGCCTTCGCTTGAGCTTGAAATCCTTAGGGCTATGGGGTCCCTTTGGTGTGAGGACGAGGGAAAGATGCCTTCTTTCGATTTCTTGGACAAGTACTAGACGCAAGCTAGCTCTCTTACTTCTCTAAGGCTTTGATCCTGCATGCTTCAAAACAGACTTGCAAATACCTCAATTTATATTCAACATCCATCCACACATGAGCACCACACACCAAGAATTCGACCTCCAAAATCTCTTATATTCAATGCAAAAGATATTACAACAATAGCAAGTCTCCCAAGCTCCAACTAACTCTAAAGGAGGAGGATCGAACTTGCTTTATAGTATTCTGGGTGATAGATCCAAGGCTAGGGTGCATGGCAAGAGGGATAGTGCGCATGAGCTAAGTGAGGATGCGCATGAGTTGAGTGAGGAACAAGTGGAGTGATGTGGAGTGAGTGGTAGGTGGAGTGGAGTGGAGTCAACTCAAGTGAGTGGGTGAGGTGAGGGTGAGTTCCTTCTTGGGATTCATGCCCCCTCTTGCAAGTGCACCATCTAGCTAGGATGAATTCGAGTGGGAGTATTGGGATCTCCTCCCTTCCCACCTCACTCAATCAACTCGCCCAAGTCTAGGAAAGACTCGACCTCTTGGTCTTGGACTCCAAACAAGGGGAAAACATGCTGATTTTTATTGATTTTTTGTCTTTTTTACCTTTTTGAAAGAAAAAATCAGTGATTAAAATCACTTTTTTTCCTCAACAAAGGGAGGATAAGGGTTTAGGAGGTTCTTTGGCTTAGAAAACGAGCACAAACATGGCGTACGACAACAAATGATGCCACTTTTATGACTTTTTTCACTTTTACAATTAAAATTACCCATTTGCGGGAAAATTTTTATTGACTAAAAACTTTAAAAAATCCTAGGGGGGACTTAGCGCAATTTCCATATGACTCAATAGATATGACCTAGCATGGTAATATAAACATTTAGACATTAGACATTGGAATTCCATGCCAAGGCCTAACCACCAACACATACTCCAACTTTGGAGGCAATTTGAGTGAAAAAACTTAGAAATTATAACTCGCCTAATTTTTCAGGCAAGAAATAATTAACAAGTGAAAAAAACACTCTAAAGTACATACTCGTGATCAGGTCTTGGGTGGTCAAGTCTTTTACAACTTCATCATGCTAATCTCATTTATTACAATGCCCCCGAAGGGATGGAAATGCAGAAAAAGTTGGTCAAATAGACCGACTGAACTTCTAAACACTGAATTCTGAGCATTTGATTGCGTAGTCTTTGGTGGCTCAACTGCAAGTCTAGCTAGTGCAACTCAGTGGATAACATTGGCTCCACATGGGGACGTGTGCTTGATCTTTTTTATTGAAGGAGAGCATATGAGAATCCAGAATCAGATGACCTGCATCATCGACGCCTCATCAGTAACATATCCATATAAAATCCAATAGTAAACATAAGTTGCAAGAGTAATATACATGTATATATATACAAAAAGCAATAAATAAACTATGTACAGGAAATGAAAATGTAAAGTACAAAGGAGAAGGGTTAGAGAATATGATACAAAAGATGCCCCCATGAGCATCAGATGACTTCACTGAAGAATAACTTGAGAAGTTGACCATTTATTGGAAGCGTCAACTTCTCACCATCCAATTTGCTAAGGAAGAAGGAGTTATTGCCAGCCATGTTCTGAAATTTGTTGTGATTTCCCGACTTCTCTCTTGTTTTGTCCCAAAGAAGAATTGTATCCCCTGTCTGGAAATCCCTCTGCTTTGAAGACTTATCAAAAGTCTTCTTCACCTTTTCTTGACTTCTTATGCTCTGATCCAAGGCCTTCCTTCTATTTTCATCAAGCTTATTCTATGAATGAATGAATGAATGTTTTATGCTTTGTTCTAATGTAATTGTCTTTATTTGCAATAAACTCCTAAATTTACTTTTTGTACTTAGATTAGTTTTTTAACCTTAGTATTTTTGTTAGGGACTACCCCCCTTGGCTTCGCTAGGAGTTGGCCTAGACGGAGGAGTCGAGGATCAGGTGACAACACCTTGACTCGAGACTTGCCCCCAAGAACACACTGAGTGGATTGAAGATTTCTTCCACGTTACCCCAAGTGTGTATAAAGGTGGAAACATTTCTCTAGAGTGTTTTTTTTTCACTTGTTAATTATTTCTTGCCCGAGAAATTAGGCGAGTTATAATTTATAAGTTTTCTCACTCGAATTGCCTCCAAAGCTGGAGTATGTGTTTGTGGTTAGGTCTTGGGTGGCCAAGTCTTTTACAACTTCATCATGCTAATCCCATTTATTACAATGTCCTTGAAGGGATGGAAATGCGGAAAAAGTTGGTCAAATAGACTGGCTGAACTTCTGAACACTGAATTATGAGCATTTGATTGCTCAGTCTTTGGCAGCTCAACTGCAAGTCCAGCTAGTGCAACTCAGTGGATAACAGGTTGAAAGGAAGACCGCACCACTAGCAAACACAAAAAGAATATTTATCAATGGCCTTCCTTTCACATTTGTCCAACCACCAAATACAATTGATACCCCAAGTTGGCTCCATTCACTTGTAAATTTTCCTAGAGCACCTTGGATTTTGGCTCTTTCCCTGTCAAGTCCCGCGGTTTTAGCTTTTCCATACTAGGGGCTCCTATATCCTTTAGGGGCACCATTGATGGCTTATACTAGTTCATGCCAATATGGTGAGCGAATAACATTGAATGGAATACCGCATGCATAGAGAAAGCCTGGAATTTTTTGCATCCACATCATATCTACAACCTTGGTCAAGGAAATCCAATAGTGTTCTACATGAAGATGAAGGCGAGAATGCACTAGCATGGGGGGATGCGGCTCGAGCTCAACCAATGAAAATTCTTTATGCACTCTCATGTTCAACCTTTGGTTTTTTGTCTTTGTTTTGTGCTACCTCCTCTTCCCTTTGGTATTTGAGTCTATCTTCAGGTTCCACTTTCACACAGGTTTTGACTCCTATACTCTTACCTTCATCCTAGTACATAGTCCCACATAGATGCTTTCTCACACGGGTATAGGAACCTGTGTATTCTGTATGACAATGGTGGAATATAAAATTTTTGGTTCCATCCCCTTTCCCTCCCCCAAGCCTTGTGACATACTTCCACAGAGGTGTGTACTTCTCTTTGGATTTTTAGGGATCATGATCATCACTATCATTTTCATTGTCTTCATCTACTTCCATTCCTTCCTCCTCTCCTTGGTATGTGTTGTATGTTCATGATTGCAGCTTCATGAGACATTCTCTAGTTCGTACTCCTCTGGACTGAGTTGAGATGATCTGTGAGAATGCCTATGTGATAGGTGAGTCATACTCCTCTGGACTGAGTTGAGATGACTTGTGTTGGTCTCTTGTCGTGCTCCTCTAGACTGAGTTGAGATGACTTGAGATGGCTCTCCAGTTCGTACTCCTATGGATTTAGTTGAGTTGATTTGTTGAGAGTGACGTCCCTTATGGTTGAGCACATGTGGACTGGTCCCTAGTGGCAGAGCACTAGAGGATGTGTGTGAGACCCCTTGCTATATTATCAAAGAGTAAGACTATTGTAAAACCCTAATTTGTATTGTGAAGGGTACAAGTCGACCCTACTGTGTAAAGACAATTAATATTATGTAAAAGACTGATTGTATTATTGAGTTGTACAAGTCGTCCCTATTGTGCCAATAGACATGTCTATTCGTTGAGTTAGGTCATGTATATATTAGAGAGATAGATCCCCATTGAGGATCATCTCACTCACTCACAACGCATTACTTGGAGAGTTGTAATTTGGTGTGCACTTCTTATGCTCTATCTTTCTTGGTCATAGAGCACCCTATTGTGTGCGCTAGGGTTTTGTCTTGAGGGCCACCTTTGTTGGCACCCATATTTTCGGTGGAGAGGGTTTCTTCTCTTGGCAATATAGCAAAGGGTTGCTAGGTTTTTCCCTTGGTTGAGAAGGGTTTTCCTAGGATAAATTCTTATGTCTTGTGCATGGTTATTCTTCTTGTGATCTTGGTTTACTGCAACTATTATATTTTGTGTTGTTGCATTGTTTATGGTTCAAGTTCATGCTAATTGAAAAGAAACTACATGTGCTTGAGTAACCATTAAAAAATTCAACATGGTATCAGAGTAGCACACCTGAAGAAGACTTTTGCACAAGCGTTGACCTTCTCAAACAAGCCAACCTTCTTTCCAAAAAAATCGCCCTCCATTTGTAGATCGCCCTCCTACTTCTGCACTCAGCAATTAGGGTTCTTGCAAGTCGTTGGGGTATTTTTGCAGCTCCCTGGGGTTCTTTTGACTCTATAGGGCTTCTTGTTGGCAGTCATAAGTCCAACGAACCTCCTAGAGACTCCCTCTTGAAAAACATTAGGGTCTCTAGTCTAGCCGTTAGAGTTTGTGAAGAATCTGCAAGCCATGAGGAACAAAACTTTGGTGGAAGATAGGCTTGATGGATCAAGCAACTTCAGCTCTTGGAAGTCAAGATTACACATCACTCTAGAAGAAAGTGACCTGTTGAAGTTGATAGAAGGAACTCTACCAACAACAACAACCAATGAAGAGAAGACTGAATGGAAGATAGATAATGTCAAAGCTAGGAAGATAATCATCTACTCGGTAAGAGATCATCTACTACCTCGCATTTCTACCTTGAAGACAGCTTATCTAATGTATGATGCGTTGAAGAAGATGTTTGAGAGAAACAACACTAACAGAGCTCTTACATTGAAACACCAACTTCAAAATCTCAAGATGACGAAAGATAACACCACTGCTACCTTATTCATGAAGATTTCAGAGATCAGAGATCAGTTAAGTGCCATTGGAGAAACCATAACAGACAGAGAGCTTGTCATGATTACTCTCAATGCTCTTCCAAGCCATTGGGAACCATTCATTCAAAGTATCAATGGAAGAGCAGATTTACCCCAGTTTGATCGTCTATGGGTAGACTGCACTCAGGAGAAAACCAGACTTATAGCCAGAGACATGCAAGACTCCCATCATAATGACAATCAATCCCTTGCTTCTCATGCAAAGAAAGGCAGAAGAAAAAGAAGAAGTTTCAGCAAAGCATTCAATGACAAGAAAACTTCAGCAGCTCCAAGTCATGAACAAAGAAAAGTCATATCAAAGATTCAATGTTTCAGATGTGACAAGTATGGACACATTGTGAGAAATTGTCCTACCAGGAAGAAAGGAAGACAGCATGCCTCCACTGTCGATGTTGATTCAGAACCACCTCAGAGAGATGAAAGCGTAAAGGATGAGGCGTTCTTCTTCATTTCAACACTCTCAGGTACAGTTCCTACTAATAGCGATATTTGGTTGATTGACCATGGTGCTTCCAGACACATGACTGGATATAGAGAACATCTTACAGATCTTGTAGAGAAAGAGTCTCGTCTGCATGTTGTACTTGGTGATAATGCCAGATATACTATGAAGGGAGTTGGATCTTCTTCCTTCCAACTAGATTCTGACATACCACTTCAATTAAGTGAGGTACTATATGTACCTGGGATGAAAAGGAACCTTTTCTCTGTTTCTGCCTTAGAGGATAAAGGCTACAAGGTTATTTTCTTTGAAGGAAAAGTTCTTGCATGGCATAAGAACTCACATGCATGGATTTTGCCCGAGTGATTGGTGTTCGAGAAAACAGTTTGTGCAGATTGACTATCCGACCAGTTCAGGCCATGTTACATGATACTATCAGCTTGAGGGAGCTATGGCATAGGAGACTTGCTCATTTACATTATAGAGCCCTTCCCGCTCTGGGGAAGATGGTGACAGGCCTTCCAAAGATACATATCGAGCATGATGGAGTTTGTAGAGGTTGTGCTCTTGGCAAGAATGTCAAGGGGTCCTTTCCGAGTAGTGACAGTAGATCCAATGGGATCTTGGACTTGATACATACAGATGTTTGTTGACCTATGTCTGTTGCTTCCTTGAGCGGATACTTGTACTATGTGCTCTTCATTGATGATCACTCTCGGAAGACGTGGATTTACTTCTTGAAGACCAAGGATGGAGTCCTTGCGAGATTTCAAGAGTTTAGAGCTCAGGCTGAGAACCTGATCGGGAGGAAGATCAAGGTGTTGAGATCAGATAATGGAGAAGAGTACACCTCCAGGGATTTCAGTGATTTATGTATTGAGGCAGAAATCAAGAGGGAGTAAACCGTTCCTTATAACCCTCAGCAGAATGGGGTTGTAGAGAGRAAGAACAGATCCATTGTTGAGGCAACCAAAGCGATGATACATGATCAGAATCTACCTATKWTTCTATGGGCAGAGGCATCCATGACAGTTGTGTACGTTCAGAACAGGAGTCCTCATAAGATTTTGAAGAACATGACTCYCGAAGAAGCTTTCACCGGAGTGAAGCCTAAGGTTGGACACTTCAGGATATTTGGGTGTCCAGTATACATTCATGTACCCAAGGAAAAGAGGACCAAGCTAGACCCTTTAGGAAGAAAGGGTACATTTGTGGGGTATAGTGAATCTTCGAAGGCATATCGGATCTACATCCCTGGTCAAAGATAAATCGAGCTTAGTAGAGATGTCACCTTTGGGGAAGAGATAGCCTTCTAAGTTCTGAAGATCCAGAGAATCTCATATGGAGATTGACAACGAGAAGAAAGAAGAGACGGTACCTTCTCCCCCTTCAGCAGTTCAGAGGGAGACAGTTACTGATCAAGTTGATCCCTTAGCTCCAGTTGATGTTCCCAAAGACATTGCAGTAGGCCAGAAGAGGCCTGCATGGGCTCGACAGACTCTGCAAGAGGCAGAGGGACATGCAGCTCCTCATGGTACATTCCGAGAGAGCAAGAGACCATAGAGATTTTCGAGCTATATTTCAGCTATGAGCCACACCATTGATATTGAGCCTTCTTATCATGTAGAAGCAACAAGTCAGCAAGTTTGGCAAGATGCCATGACTGAAGAGTATCAGTCCATCATGAAGAATGATGTGTGGGATATTGTTTCGAAACCGAAAGGGAAGTCTGTAGTGACTTCCAAGTGGATCTATAAGATCAAACATGCAGCTGATGGAAGTGTCGAGAAGTACAAAGCAAGATTTGTGGCTAGAGGATTCTCTCAGATGGAGGGAATAGATTATGAGGAGACATTTTCTCTTGTTGCCCGATACACTTCCATCCATACGATTATTGCCATTGCTGCATCCATGGGTTGGAGACTACATCAGATGGATGTGAAGACAACCTTTCTCAATGGAGAGATTGAGGAAGAAGTTTACATCGAGAAGCCAGATGGATTCATGATACATGAGAAGGAGTCTCATGTGTGCAGGTTGAAGAAAGCCCTATATGGACTAAAACAGGCACCTCGTGCATGGTATGCAAGATTGATGGATACTTGATGAGTTTGGACTTCAACAAGAGTATTGTTGATCCCAATCTATACTACAACACTGTTGATGATGAGTGCCTGATTTTGGTCCTATATGTTAATGACTTATTCCTCACCAGTTCAGAAAGCCTTATTGTTGAATGCAAGCATGCATTGGCTTCTGAATTCGAGATGAAGAAACTTGGTATGAAGCACTACTTCTTGGGACTAGAAGTGTGGCAGAGGACTGATGAGATTCTCCTAAGTCAGGGGAAATACACAGTGGAGATATTGAAGAAATTCGGGATGACAGACTGCAAGCCCATGGCTACACCGATGGTGATGAATCTGAAGAAACTGAGCGAGACTTCTTCCGATTCAGGCGAGATTGATCCACATCTTTATAGACAGCTGATTGGATTATTGATGTATCTGGTTAACACCAGACCTGATATATGCTATGCAGTGAGTGTACTCAGTCAGTTTATGAGTCAATCGAGACAGACACACTAGATAGCAGCGAAGCATCTGTTGAGATATTTACGAGGCACAGTTGGTTATGGATTGAGATATGCCTCCCGTGTAGACATGAGATTGCAGGGATATGCCGAT
Organism: Picea engelmannii; assembly: GCA_009831015.1. NCBI lineage: Eukaryota > Viridiplantae > Streptophyta > Pinopsida > Pinales > Pinaceae > Picea > Picea engelmannii. Next base: position 314,460 of record ML777361.1, read on the forward strand.
GCAGATTGGGCAGGGAGCATAGTGGACCAGAAGAGTACCTCGGGTTGTTGTTTTACTTTGGGATCTGCCATGGTTTCCTGGTGCAGCTAGAAACAAATTTTTGTGGCTTTTAGTACCACAGAAACATAATACATTGTATTATGTGTGGTAGTCTACGAAGCAGTGTGGCTTCGCAAGATCCTTCCAGACTTATTTGGACATGAGATGGATTCCACCGTTATCCATTGCGATAACCAGAGCTGTGTGAAGCTCTCAGAGAATCCCATGTTTCACAATAAACCGAAACACATCGAGATCAAATATCACTACATCAGAGATATGGTGTAGAGGAAAGCAGTACATGTGTAGTACCTTTCTACACACGAGCAAGTTGCAGATGTCTTCACCACACCGCTTGCCAGGATGAAGTTCGAGTACTTCCGTGAGAGACTTGGCCTGGTGGAGAATGCCTCCCTAGCTGAGAGGGAGTGTTGATGATTGCAGCTTCATGAGACATTCTCCAAATCGTACTCCTCTAGACTGAGTTGAGATGATCTGTGAGAACGCCTATGTGATAGGTGAGTCATACTCCTCTGGACTGAGTTGAGATGACTTGTGTTGGTCTCTTGTCGTGCTCCTATGGATTGGGTTGAGATGACTTGAGATGGCTCTCTAGTTCGTACTCCTATGTATTTAGTTGAGTTGATCTGTTGAGAGTGACGTCCCTTGTGGTTGAGCACATGTGGACTTGTCCCTAGTGGCAGAGCACTAGAGGATGTGTGTGAGACCCCTTGCTATATTGTCAAAGAGTAAGACTATTGTAAAACCCTAATTTGTATTGTGAAGGGTACAAGTCGGCCCTACTGTATAAAGACAATTAATATTAATGTAAAAGACTAATTGTATTATTGAGTTGTACAAGTCGGCCCTATTGTGCCAATAGACATGTTTATTCGTTGAGTTAGGCCATGTATATATTAGAGAGATCCCCATTGAGGATCATCTCACTCACTCACAACGCATTACTTGGAGAGCTGTAATTTGGTGCACACTTCTTATGCACTATCTTTCTTGGTCATAGAGCACCCTATTGTGTGTGCTAGGGTTTTGTTTTGAGGGCCAGCTTTGTTGGCACCCATATTTTCGGTGGAGAGGGTTTCTTCTCTTGGCAATATAGCAAAGGGTTGCTGGGTTTTTCCCTTGGTTGAGAAGGGTTTTCCTAGGATAACTTCTTGTGTCTTGTGCATGGTTATTCTTCTTGTGATCTTGGTTTACTGCAACTATTGTATTTTGTGTTGTTGCATTGTTTATGGTTCAATTTCATGCTAAATTGAAAAGAAACTACATGTGCTTGAGTAACCATTAAAAAATTCAACACTGTCCACTTCTATTTCTTCCTCACTGTCATGGGTATTTTGATGTGAACTTCCCACCACCACTACCACCATCATAATAAAAAATGGAACCAAAATGACATACCACATTGACATAATCATCATGATTGTTGAACCTTGATAATAACTTGCTACCTGCAATAGAATGATGGAGAAGAAATGGGAAAGAGTAGGAGAAGAAAACATTCAAATATTCATCATAGCATAATATACTAGTTTACAACACATGCATTTAAAAATAATAAATAAATAAAAACAAGAATGGGCTTAAGAGGCTACCCCTTTAGCTCTCCAATGGTGGTTGAATATGACTATGGTAGCCTTCAATCTCCCTTCCAAGCTCTCACAAATGACAACCTTCAATCTACCTTCCAAGCTCTCCAATCTCCCTATGGAAGCCTTCAATATTCCTTCCAAGATCTCCAATCCCTTTGAAGCTCTTCAATCTCCCTTCAGTCCCCTCAAGAACTAGCAAGAACCCTCTCCAAACCCTCTTAGAAAGATGAGTGAAATGAGTGAAATGAGAAATAGAATGAGAGAAAAAGGAGTGAGTGAGTGTTTTAACCTCTTAGAAAACCCTAGGCTATCTTATGGAACCTTCCCCTTGGTTTCAAGTCACTCCAAAAACAAAAAAAGGCTGAAATTGGCCTCACGCACGCAGGCCTAGTGGGAGCGATTCGGGGAGCATTTTATTATGTGCGGGAACACTCAGGGAGTGACCCGAGAGAGATCACTCATTGAGCATGGAGTGTTCGCTCCCTAAGCGCTCCCACACATGGTAGGGAGTGTTTTTTTGGCACGGGAGCACGCTCCTTGAATTCGCTCTCGAACAGGAGCGTTCAAGAGCATGCTTCCTGAACGCTCCCACTCGGAGCGTGCTTCGAGAACGGGGGGGGTGTGCTCCTCCACAACACTGGACCAAACACTATGCAACCTACAAATCCACCTATCCTCTTGGAATAGAAGAGGTCCATCCAACAATTAGAACACAGGATAGGATATGCTTCTGGGGTAGAAAGGAGTTCATCTTTTTGGAGTCATAAAGTTGAAGTTGTTTCCCGAACTTCCATCCCCAATCTCACCACCAGGGACCTCACATATCAATATTCCACTTGTATAGCTCATTAGAAGGAATCAACCCCATAATATCTTTGATAACAGGTTTACCAAAAGATATGAGAGCTTTTTGGCAAGCCAACAATTTCTAGTCCTTTGAAGTCTTAGCCTCAAAGTCCCAAGCATCCCTCCAAAAAAATACCCTTCTTTCTTAACATGCAACCTTGGAACCATGGGAGTTCAACAATGCAATGATATTGATGATTCTAACACCAATTATATTGCCAAGATAGATCCCAACCTGCATAACTGCCTGTGAAATCCCACTTGATTAGTGGGGCAACAAACATCCAGGCCTACCACATGCTTTTGCAGATGAAAGATCCAAAAATCAGGAATAGGTGAGGGGAGGAAAGGATATCACATCTGACAAAATCACCCCAAACCTTAAGTAGATGCTGAGTTGATTGGAACCTATGCTGCAATAAAAAATTTCCATGAGGAGGAGCCCTCAAGACACCTTACCACCCACTTCGCTGCCAAGATGCTCCTTATCATCAATAATGCCTTGGCTCCCATCCTCCTTAGGCATAATACAAACCAGTGTTGCCAGAAGCGGGAGCATCGGAAGCGTCTATTATATATATATATATATAATTTTATATATATATATTGCATTTATATTCAAAAACATATGTAGAAAGACAAATTAGCTGCAGAATATATGAAAACATGCATATTTGTACATCAATATAGATAGAAATGGCATCCATACTACATATTTCATCAATGATTAATCATTCGAGCATCAACCATCTACATTCTAGATTCTAGCAATTACTAGATTCTAGATTCTAGAGTCCATGTCATAATCATCAAGATTGGCATCACTACCACTGCTCTCTCCTCCATCCTCCTCCTCCTCCCCTATATCCAATGCAGTCCGTGCATTTGTTGATGTGGAGGATGACCCCTCAAGAGGATCACCATCATCAAAAGTGACCGACTCTAGCACTAGTTCATTAAGATTCAAGTTGGCTAATGCCAACTCAACACTGTTATTCAAACCCATATTATCAAGAAGCACATCCCACATATTTGTCTTTCCCTTCAACCACTCTTCTCTCTGCTTGTATATAAGACGGAGGTTGGTGTGCACATACACCACCAAGTCACCTGACACGACGACAAAGAGAAGAGTTCAATAGAAGAGTTTATACTTGAGTGAAGGGTACATTTTTACTGGGGTCGTGACAAAAGAGTTCAACAATCAATGCCACCAACATCGAGGTACATAAAGGGCTTGGTTCTC
>ML777361.1:323412-354937 GCA_009831015.1 Picea engelmannii
GGTAACACTGATACAAATGTCCCAAGGAACCATTGAATTCCCTCTCTCGCCACCATACTTAGACCATAGAAAAGACCTGAGAATATGCTCCAATTTCTCCTGCCCATTGGCCCCACTAGGGAGCCAACAAGACACATAGTAAATCTGAGAAGCTTGTAAAATCTGCAAAACAACAGTTAGCTTACCTTCAAAAGGAAGATCCGTGAACTACCATATATGGAGCTTTGACTAGAGCTTCTAAAGGCACCAATCCAACATGGCCACCGCTAAGAGACCAGTTCCAAATGAGATCCCAAGGTAGTGCATAGTCATCCCTGGCCCAATATAATTCCATATAGAAGAAATCCAATCTAGAGGATCATCAATCCCTAGAAGCCAAAAATCGATGTTCCTGTCACTGACAATTGGTTCAAAAGCATTGAAAAAGAGGTACAAACAACTCTTTGTAGCCTCAACTGACTCCTGATCCACCCAAATTGATAAAAGTGAATCACCAACAAAGTGGTTGTTAACCATCTATGAGCTATTTGGAAAGTAGATACCTTATATTCTTCCTTGTATCTTACACACTTCTAGCAGATTGCCCAAAGCATCAGTAACTAATAGGTACAAATAAGGGGCAAGTGGGCAACCTTGTCTAATTGAACAATGAGGTTGGATGCGTGTTGCGATTGCATTGTTCTCAACCAAAGAAGCGTAAGCATTGGAAAAAGGGGTGTTCACCACGACAACACACCTGGAACCAAATCCAAGGCATTGTAACATTTTCGTAATGAATAACCAGTCAACTCTATGAAAGGCTTTATCATAATCTGTTTCAACTTTCAACTTTCAAGGAACAAAGACTATAGGCCTGTTTCTCTGGTCGATTCCGTAACCTCCCATGTAGAAATCATTGTGTCTAGAATAAATCCACCCTGTATAAATCCAGTTTGTTCCCATCTAACAATTCTTGAAGCTTCTTTGGGAATCGGGAGAGCAAGTGCCTTGGCCAATATCTCATAAGAGACATTAAGTAAAGTAATGGGCTGCCACCCCCCAATTTTATCACTGGCTTCATTCTTCGTAATCAGCTTGATTACACCTTGATTGAGAGTTGTCGTTAAGGTGCCAAAGGAGAAGGCCTCATTGGCCATACAACAAAGATCATCACCCATGGTGTCCCACATTGCATTGAAAAACTCACATGACAGCACATTAATATTGAGGGTCTTACCATTCCTCATAGAAGTAAGGGCACCAATGAGTTCATATTTGGAAAGGTCACCATCCAGCCTATCCCTGCCAGCAATGGTAACCTTCCTAGGAATGACCTCACAACATGCCCTTCTATCCTCAATGACTCTGATAGATAGCAGATATGGAGAAAAAATATTTTGGAAATGCAACCCAAAAATATATTTTATCTTTGAGGAATTATTTTCCGATAAATCAGCATCCCTACATGACCAAGGACCCATTCGAAAGAAGCATTGCGCTTCAAGTAGTCAAAGTAAAATTTATAACCCACATTCCCTTCATCAATCCACTGCAGTCAAGCATGAACTCTAGAACCCCTAGCAATATACTCCTTTTCCTTGCAGACTACTGACTCTAAATGACTAGCCTCCTCCTATAGTGTAGTATTGTGCAATGTTTTGCTTTTCATATTGATATAGGATTTCCTTTTGCACTCCCACATTGTATTCACACTTGATGTGCCTTATAATCCCATTGACCTATTTTTGTGGTAATTTGTTGGAGATTAATAAATTATCTTATATTATTATCTAGCTGGCATCTTACCTCCTTCAATTCTCTTCTCCATTTCCGAGCAATTAATTTTCCCCAGCACCTCATGAACTTGACCTTCCTACATAAGGTAGCACCCCTCCAAAGGAGCCAACCTTGATTCCCTTGAGGCCATGAGGAAAGGTTTCAGAGCTGATGAACTAGTTCCCTGAAATCCGAAAACCCAAGATGCGAGACATCCAACTTAAATAGAGAGGATGGAGGGGAGTCAACTTGCTGCCCTAAGGAAATGGAAGTCTATATAGGTAGATGGTTAGATCCTGTAACATCCATCAACACGTTAACAGGTTGGAGTTTCCTAGAGAAAACATGACCATCCTGAGGCCTATAATACTGATCCAACCTTGCTTGTAACCTATCCCTGCCATGCCTGAAATTGCACCAGGTGAACCATCCCCCATAATCCATGTTCTTCTTCTTCCAACTAGGGTCAAACAACTATAAGGAAGCCTTGAATCTAGAGCATGCTTGCTTTTCCACCACAGAAATGACACTATTGACACCACCATCCATATCCCCTTCCCACTCCACCATGTTGAAATTGCTCCCTAGGATTCATTCTGCATCTGGAAGTGATGAGGCCATCCAATACCAAAGACTACCTCTATTAGCACTAGAGTTGGGAGTAGAAATTAACCCAAGAGCCTGTCCTACAGTAAAATAGTAACTCTTACACATCTATGGAATGGATCTGAATTGTGCCCAACAACAAAACTATGCAAGAAATGTGAAACAGTGAGAACCACTTCACCACCCCTAATTGTGGTTTGAGGCCCAATATGGGCCATTCCAACAATAACTCATCTGACATCTCAACTCAATACTAGCCGACTTGATCTCTTGAAGGAAAACCACATTGAGTTTAGATTTCTACAACATACCTCTAACAAACATCTTGCAACTTGGGATAGTCATCCCTCTGACATTCCAAAATACAAGAGAATGCTTCTTTTGGGGATTAACCCCGTACTTAATCTATTGAAACTGTTACTCAACATGTAGTAACCCAAGGTGTAAATCCGCCTCTTTGGAGATCTCATAGCTGCTTCCTTATAAGATTTAGGAGGTGAATAAGAACTTGTATCCCGAAGATGCTACTTTGCCAAAGAAGGTGAATTGGGCAACATACTTTTATTAATCTGAATCTTCCATCCATATTCTACGTCCATAGGCCCAGGAGCTTTTAGTCCAAGGCTGAACAACTGCAGAATATTAGGAGGGTGGTTGTTTATGACTACTAACCTTTGAAGATCACTGACAAGGTTGTTCTTGAATGTGAACCTGATCTGGAATAGATTGTTGAATGGAACTAGATGATGAAACTGTACCTGAGCCTGCCTTAGGAGTTTTATGCTTTGTAGTCTACTACAGTTTGGGCTTTTGGAGAGGACAATCTCGGATGAGGTGGCCATGAGCTTGGCATGCAAAGCATGCATTAGGGAGAGAGTTAGATACCAGTTCTATTGATGAACCCCATATGTGGTGAACACTGAAGTAAATGGGGGGAGCTTCCGATTTAGATCTACCTCCACACAGACATGTAGGTTGGCTCTGAAGGAATTGTGGCAACCATCTGTGATCAACACTTTACCCAAGACCTGTCCTCTGGGTTGAAGTTGGATCTCCAAGACTGCACATAAGTTAGTGATCCCACAATGATCCAAGTGTCATACTGAACCACATTCTGTGTAGCTACTAATGGTGTACTTCATCACACCACACAATAGAAAAAGCAAACAACGAGCTAATCTCATGCTCAAAAATACATTTACACCTACGTTTTCAAAGAATGAGCAGGGCTGAAACCCTCAAGCAATGCCATATGGCTATAAAAGCATAGAAGACTAGGGACCCACAATTGCCCAACAAGACAACCCACTAGTAAATCCTCACCGAAAACAGAACTAAACACTAATCCTACACATAATGCCAGCACCCTTGAGAAAACTTGTGTCTTTGGGCAAGAGCAAACTGGGCAAAGACCATCCAAAATCCTACTCTTGACCACGTGGGCCTTGGATGGGATCCCCTAGTACAACACAACCAAGCAAAAACATGTAGCTTATAAGAAAGCCGAATGGACCATACACTATGAAGTATGGTCCATTCAGCTTTCTTACAGAATCATACTGCAAAAAGACATCCACCTCACATTTAGGATCAGAGATAACAGATATCGATGGTGTAGTATTGAATATAGCTGACGAGAAACATACTAAAACAAAGGGCGACCAAAACTACATCCCCAATCCCTCTAGAAAGGCCCCAGCATCCCAATATTAGTATTGAAAATATTGGTCTCTAGGATAAGCTCTCCCAACTCCATAATCGAAAGACAATTGGTGGTAGTCAAACCATACTCCTGAGCCAAAGGGCACCAATCCTTCTAGGCACAAGAAGTAGCATCCCATAAGTTCTCTTAGAAGAAAATGTCCTTCCTACTCAACCTGCGTGCCTGGAAGCAAGGAAGCTCCACAACACACGAACCCTATAGCCTCCAAATCCAAATAGGGCAGCAAGCTAAATCCCAACTTGTCTTGCTGCCCTCCCAATTCCAACAAATCAAACATGCAACCAGTTTCCAAGCAAATCAAATGCTCCTAAAGGTGAATGATCCTGAAACAAACGAGGTTAGGAGATAATATCACATAAACCAAATGTCCCACAAACTCTATTTGAGTGCTAGGCAATTATCAACCAATGTCGAAACAAAACTTGCCATGGAGCAGATCCCTTCAACTTCTAAGCTCCAAACCACCCACTTGGTTGCAAAAATTCTTCCCTGGGTAGCTACATCAATCAGACCAAGCACCCCGTCATTCTGGGGTATTGTACACACATCCCATGGCACCAAAGGAAGGCCTTGCTCGCCATTAGACTTGGACCACAAATAGGATGAAGGATCTGCTCAAACCTCCAAAACTGGGCTTGGCCAGGAAACCAGCAGGAAACATAATAGACATGCAAGGCCTGCAGAATGTGACCAACAACCATGAGTTTCCCAGCAAATAGGAGATCCTTGTGTTGCCAAATACAGAGTTTGTTCTGAAGATGCTGCAAACACCAATCCCGCATAGATACTGGTGACAACCCCAAGACAAAAGGGCTAAATACCAAACAATCACACGGGGGCAAATGTATAACCAAGCTGTAGGCTGTGGGATTTGTTGTAGTATCATAATCGTGATCTAGGAGCATCATCTTCACTATGAAAGCATTGTAACTTAACAATTTTTTCTTAATCTAGATATTTTCGTGATCACGTCTCTTGATTGTCAAGAGCCATACAGTTGGATTTATGATTGGCAATCATAAGCTTGTATTCGCTCTTGCATGTATTGGTGATATATTATTATATTCTAACCTTTGTGTGTTGTATCTTTCACCTTTAAGTGTTATGTTACAAATTTTACCTGCAGGGATTATCTTTTACCTTTAGGCTAATTCAAGTTCGATTTCGACAAGATAAAATTTAAGAAAATTTGGACACTGCGAAAAAATCCGAGAAAATTTGTCATTAAGTTCAAATGAAGAAACAAGCAATTCTTTTATAATGCATAATAAAAAATTAATAACAACAACTTGGACCGTATTTTCTACCTAGATTTTAACAATTCCTTCCTCCAAAATTTTGGAAACGTATTTTAAAGTCTTGAACACTAGTTGTGAACACTATATGTTTTTTCTATCAAGATGCAATTCATCTCTTATATTTAGTATAATGATTTACTTTCACTCGGAATAATACCTACAAACTTTTGTACATTTCCAAACAAGTTTGACAAATTGATTAAATCGAGACAACCTAGTTGGATTGGTGATGCCCTTCCTAAGACGGATAAAGATGCTGCATAGCATCTCTATGAATTTTATATTGTATTCATTTTGTAGGCAGTCTGGGTGTTCGAGAAACTAATATAACTAAGTTGATGGTTGTTATTTATTGCCAAACATTATGCGTTTGATTGATTTTTACATTTAGTTGATGATTGAAGGTTACACATTTTGTCCCTTTCCCACAACACAAGAAGTGGTATCAGAAAAATATTTACTGGTGCTACCTTGTTTTTTGAAAATGCAACCTATATTACTGAAATAAACACCAGAATTACAATAGTCATAAGAGTTACAAACCTTTATTGTTGAGACTTTTTCTCAATATAAACTATCCATGTCAATTGTTTAGTAATAAGACGGGAAAAATTTATGTCAAGCATTTAACAGATGTGTAGATACTAGAATTCATGAGAGCCAATTATAGTTTAAAAGATGTGAATTTCTAGATGGTCAATTGTACTATAGGGGAAAAGTAAAGGGCATATGTGACAAACTTTCAGTCCTTAACAGAGGATAGAGCTCACCTTGCAATCTCTATAGAAGAACACACTTATAAATTCTCAATATCAGGGCTAACGTGTAATTATGATCACTATACATAACACATTTTGCGGGAAAATATGTGATTTTTTAGCTCCTTCAGTCAATTTCCCTACTATTTCCATATCTATGTTATAAAGAATGTTTTAGCTTGTTATGCTTTTGTATTTAGTTTGACCTTTTTCTTTGAAGGTTTTTGTTTTTATATAAACCAGTAAAATAACCTCCAATCTTTATTAGATTGCTATCTAAAAACGGAAGTCAATGCTACTTTCTAATAGGATTGTACTCTCACATTATTTCAATGCTACTTTCTAATAGGATTGTACTCTTACATTATTTTGCAGCACCCATTGAGTTTACACAATACCTTTTATTTACAATACCTTCTGCTTTAATTTTATTATACACAATAGTTCTCATTTTCAAAGCTTGTGTCATTATAGGGAAGGATTGGAAGTTACAGATGATGTATCCATCGTGGAGCATCTTAAGCACCCTGTGTACATTACTGAAGGTTCTTATTCAAATATTAAGGTAAGCATTTGAGGATACACATTTGTTCAATTTTTCTTAGAAATCAATAGGATGCAATAATGCCATTAGGATTTGTTATTTACTCATAAAATTGCTCATAGCATATAGTAAATATGCCATAAATAATCCTTGAAGTCAGTGAAATGTTTTTTACTAATTGCAGGTGACTACACCAGATGATATATTACTTGCAGAAAGAATTTTAAACCAAAGATGAGATAGACAGAGCCATTAAAGCAATCCATTTTCTGTTACTCTATAAGGTTCCCTTAAAAGTTGAGTGTTAAGTGCAAGGCTTGTTTATTTGGGACGTTAGTGCAAGTTCACCCATCTGTATCTCATCATTTTACAGGAAAATCATTTTGCCCATTGGCAAGTTTTTTTCTTCCTTGCTTGTAAAATCTGAGATTATGAACTTTCAGCTTTTTATTTACAAGAAATTGTAAATTTGCAAAAACATGCTACAAGCATGGCAATATTTTTCTTTAAGGAAGTTTCCTAAATTATGGTTCTCCCAGTTTCAATGGATGTCTCATTATTAATTTGTAAAAGAAAATTATTAAAATAAGCAACATTTCCCTCTCTTTTAATTCTATTTAGTAAATGGATTTTAACAATTCAATTTTTTGCAATGAGAGAAGCAATATGCACTTTTCAGTGCACTTTACAGCCAAGTGTGGATGAGATGTGCAACATATTATAATGCTAATAAACTAAAACTAAAGAAAAATTTGAGGTCTGTAATGTGAAAGTGAAAGTGAAAGAAAGCCACTCTATATATATTAAAAATATATATATATAAAAAATGGGCCATGATAATAATAAATAATAAAATAAACTAGATTTATCTTAACCTCGATTTTTTAAGCATTGAGAAGTTAGCTCCCATTTTTTTTTATCTCTCTTGTTGCTTACTAGATCCGGAATTAAGATGGATCTATGTTTATTGTATTTCACAACCAATAAGTTTTCTTTCTATTGTTACAAAGCTTGGCCATTTTAAATCAAAATAATAGATATTCATTTAATAAGAGCTAGCAAGATTTTTCTTTCTGTTGTTTGAATATACTATCATGGTAGAGATACTTTGTTATGTCCGTGACAAGTAGATATTTTCCCAACCTTACTAATTATCTTCTAATAATTTTGTTTGTGAGTGAGACATGGGCATGCATGTGGCACCTACCACTGCCTACTTCAATCCATATGAACTACATTGTATGTAATCACAGGTATGTTGAGTGTTATAGTCTTGTATTCAGAGGTTGCCCGTGCAAGTGGTGAAGTAATACCATTATGTCATTGCTTAGGAAGATGAGTTATTTTAATGATTAAATTAAGTAATAAAAGATCAACTTTGGTCACAAATGAATTTGTATTACCTGATGCCAATCTCTTATTGCAAAAAACATAAGCATAGCAAGAAGCTCATACCAATAAGCCGCAGTATTGGAGAGTCATTAAAGCATGTTCGAATTCATATTTATCTCTTCCCACACCATAGTTACCAATGAGCTTAATATACACAATTTATTGGAGAGTCTTTATATCCATCTCTTTCCACACCATTGTTGCCCATGAGTTTAATATACATAATTGAAAATGTATTGGTAATGTGTAATACAATTTTCTTCCCATGAGAACATATTGCATTCCATGTCATTTAAAGTATGTAATATTAATATCGCATGAAAATAACTTTTTTTGAAAAATATATCTTATATTTACAAAGAAAAAAATATATATATATTTACAATAAAAAAGAAAAATGTGGTAGGGTATATACAATGAACTTCATAGCCTCTTCCTAAGAGCTACTAGAGCATAAATAAATGTAGAGTATTCTATGTGATCTAAATATTGGGCATCTTTGAGCAAAACAGATCCCTTAGCCAAAAGTTAACGACATACTTCATCTTTCCACAATGCACTGAAAGTAGACAAAGAGCTAACCTCTTGACTAAAAACAAACTTACACTTGATTTTCCACAACACAAACAACATCGAGATCCGCAAGTAATGCCAAAGACCTAAAAGGGCACTATGGACAAGAGAATGACCATCACCAAACAAAATAGTGCACTGATGCAACCTACTATGAAACAACACATCATGTTGAGTCTCGAACAAGGCCCAACATCGCTTGGCAAATTGACACTCTCGAAAAATGTGCTTGATAGTCTCCAAGCATTGTCAAACTAGGCAAAGGCCATCCAAGGGACCACTCTTGGCTAACTTAGCCTTGGAAGGAATCCCTTGATAAATGACCAACCACTCAAAAACTTGTAGCTTATAGGAAAGTCACACTGTGCAAACATTATGAAGATGATGAACCCAACGTTCCTCTGGATCCTTTAAATACTTTCGCACATTAAGAGCCTGGGAAAGAAGATGTTTCTAAGGAAGCATTGAATACATATAACGAGATTCATACGTGCAACCAAAGCTCCACTCCTAGTCCCACCAAAACAGTCCAAGCATACCAATGTTCATCTTGAATAGCTTAGACTCCAAAATAAGGTCTCGCAACTCCATGATCGAGGGGTGATCAGAGGCAAGAAGACCATACTCATGAGCAAAAGGTTGCCACTTCTAGGCATGAGTACCTAGATCCCACAAGTTCTTACAAGAAAAATGCCCTTATGGCCCAAACTATGTGCCTAGAAGCACACATCTCTACAATACAATTGTTGGGTTTCTCCCTCCAACTCCAAATCAACCTACAAGTGAGGTCTAACCATCTTAATTACCCTCACTACCAATAGAATAGTCCTGCCACAGCTTTCCAAGTTGACCAAATGATTTTGAAAATAAGCAACCCCAAAACCTGGGAGAGATGAATAGTGGAAATGATGTCATATAAGCCAAAAACACTTTGAACTTTGCTACTAAGATGCACCAAAATAATCCGATGTCGAGACAAAACCTACCATGTGTTGGGTATGTGTTATATTCTTTGCATGTGTGTGTGTGGGCGCGTCAGATATGACAACTGCGTCTGATGATCCCTCGTACTAGTGCTCTGTTTGTGCTGTGTGCGTCGGGCTCTTTCCTAGGGAGGTCCCAGGGGGGGGGCAGGTATGCCCCCCCCTAGTTACGCGCAACGTTTGGGGCAGCGCCCCAAAATTTTTTTTTGGGCAGTTTTTGTTGTTTTTAGCAATTTACTAAAAATAATCTCGGTTTTAGGGATTAGGGTTTTGGTATCTACAGAATACCTAAAAACATTGTATATATTGTATAGTGAATTGTGAAATTCGATATAATGAATATAAGAAAGGTTTTCCCGGTTGAGGGTTTCCAATATAATATCTTTGTGTACTATGTGAATGAGCCATTGATTAAATTTTGTTTTGCTTAAGAATCTATAGGCATTGCTTTACTTCACAGGTTTAAAACTTACACCATGGAGCAAATCCCTCAAGAGATCTCTCTACCCACTTTGTCACCAGAATATTGCCTTACGAAGCAACATCAATCAAATCAAGTCCCCCCTCATCCTTGGGCATAGTGCATACTTTTCATGAAACTAAAGGAGGACCACACTCAATGCCATACTTAGACTGCAAGTACGCTCCCAAAGTCTATTCATGCTGCCAAAATAGGACCTATTGGGTACCAACATGAAACATAATACACATGAGAGGCCTGACGAATATGCCCAACCACTATCAACTTTCCTATAAAGGGGAGATCCTTATGATGCCAAACATGTAATTTTATCTACATCTTCTGTAGACACCAATTCCACATGGCTATCGATGACAACCCAAACCCAAAGGGGATGCCCAAGTACCTAACTATGAAATCAAGGCGGATAAAAGTCTAGGAAACAAAGATCCACTTAGGAGAGGAATCCAACCCAACAAGCCAAAAGTTAATGTTGTGAGCACTAAGCATTACCCTTGAAGTAACATAAAATGTATCCAAACAAGTCAGAGCCCCATCAATCAATTATTGCTCAACCCTCGCAGAGAGAAGGGAATCATCTGCAAAGTGGTTATGAACCATCTCTGAGCTATCTGGGAACAAAATACCTCTAACCTACTTTGCAATATGAGCCACCTCCAACAAATAAACCAAGGCATTTGTAGTCAAAACATATAAATAAGGAGAAAGTGGGAACCCTTATCAAATGGACCAATTAGAGTTACTCAAGGAGACAAACAATTGTTGATAGAGACAAAGGCCAAGGCATTGGTGAACAAATTGTTTAGCATGGCCACACAATGGAAGCCAAAGATGAAACAGGTAGGCATCTTAGATACGAAGGACCAATCAACAAAGCCATACACCTTGTTGAAGTCAATCTTTAACATAAGGCATTGCTAACTAGTCTCTTTGGCCCACTCCATATCCTCCCGTGCAAAAACATTGTATCAAGAATAAACCTCTCTTGCATAAAACTAGTCTACTCCTATTACGCCACATATCTAGCAATCGATTAGATCCTCATAGCCAAATCCCTAGCCATGATTTTGTGAGCAACTATGAGCAAAGTGATAAGGTGTCAATCGCTAATGGAATATCTTGTTGAATTCTTGGGAATGAACTTGACTAGCCCCTAATTAAGAAATTTAGAAAGGCAACTGAAGGTGAATACTTCTAAGGCCATACAACAGAGGTCATCACCAATGGTGTCTGACATGGACTTGTAGAATTCACATGGCAGACCATCTAGCTCGGGGGGGGCATGCCATTCTACATGGAATTCAATGCTACATATAGCTTATCTCTCGAAAAGTCTTGATCCAACCTATCTTGATCAACGCTAGAGACCTTTAGAGGAACAACCCTACAACAAACTTCTCAGGCAGCCAAGACCCCATTTGTCAGAGAATAAGGAGCAAAATTAGATTGAAAGTGGGAACTAAACATACCATGAACTTTAGTAGGATCCTTAGTTAGATACTCACTGGACCTATGAAGACCAAGCACCATGTTTGCAACCACTTTCCACTTTAGGAAATCAAAATAAAACTTCGAGACTTTGTACCCTTCTTGAATCCATTGGAGATCAGAATGATTTATGACTTGAATTTGATAGTAATTGTAAACAAGCATGCAAACTTTAATGTGAGTCATTAGACATATCATTCTAATGTTAAACTTCATAGGATAGTCCAAATAGTTGTTTATAATGCATTTTTTTTCAAATTAATCAATTATATTTTGATATATATTGAACTCTATATTAATTGGTACAATGGTGGGTTTAAAAAGTAAATGGTTGTTTATAAAACTAGATGCCTAGTAAACCACGTAGAACAAATTTGGTCACATAATTAAGATGTTGACTCAAGAAGATGAGTTGGAGTGCCACAGTGACATGCAATTCCTTCTAACTACAAAAATGTGGTATGTTTAAGTCACCTCCTAGAGAGTGACGAATGCAACTCAATGTATCTAATACTATGATTTATTGAGAATAGTTTTTCGGGGGTGTGTATGTAATGACACAATTTTTCTTCATTTGTAATAGTATGTTTTTGCAAGTGAAAACATATTACATTCCAATGCATCTCAATGTATCTAATACTATGATTTATTAAGAATAGTTTTTGTTTTTTTGTCAGTGTGTATGTAACGACATGATTTTTCTTTATTTGTAATAGCATGTTTTTGCAAGTGAGAACATATTACATTCCATAAATCACTTAAATCGTTCAATTAAGCCCTATGTTGAATCCTAGAGTGTTTGTTGGTCTCCTAGTAAAAAATTGAGGCTCTAAGAACATTAATATATTAGAAATATAACTTAACTAATTAAAAATAAAATTCAATTAAAGGATGTGTAAATTTGATTCTAAAGTCTAGAATGGAACCACAAAAGTCAAGTTGGTCTTCTAAAACCTAAATATATGAATCATATGACTTCAATTTATCAACCAAGATTGGAATTATATATATATATATATATATATATATATATATATATATATATATATATATATATATATATATATTCAAGCAAGGACAGCAGGATATACACTCAACTTTCATGCTTCAAATGGATCAATAACTATAAAATAGGTGCATTACATTTCTTAAGATCGGATCTACAAAGATTATTTAGGAATTCCACATTTCGTAAAAAATTTCCATTTTTAACATTTATGATGATATTCTCTAGAACACAAGGAAAAGAACAACTATTTTTTAAAATACTAACATTTCGATTGGACCACCCTCAATCCCTTCATCTTAAACCAACTTCATAATTGAAGATAATTCTTACAAATCCAACTCTATGTTAATGGGAAATTCCGTAAATTTCACCATATTACTAATTTTCATTCTTCCCAAGCAACTTATAACAAAGATGGAAATAAATACCAAGCATTATTCATGTTAAAGAAAGGATGGAAATAAATATCAAGCGTTATTCATGTTAACGAAGGATGGAAATAAATATCAAGCATTATTCATGTTAAAGTAATATAGAGTTTCATAATAAATCTAGTCTATTGTTTTGAGACTTCTATATGTCGTAGTCTAAATGTTCTATGAAATGATTATTTTCTGGCGATATTTTTTGGGGACATTT
Source organism: Picea engelmannii (assembly GCA_009831015.1). Lineage (NCBI taxonomy): Eukaryota > Viridiplantae > Streptophyta > Pinopsida > Pinales > Pinaceae > Picea > Picea engelmannii. Next base: position 336,662 of record ML777361.1, read on the forward strand.
ACCCAAAATCCGATGAGAAATTGTTAGATTTGTAGATTAGAGTGATTATTTATGTATAATCCAAGTGCCCTAGTGGTTTTTCAACATGCTGAATCCATTTCTGCGTTCAGAAATGGATTTTAAACAACAAAAATTAGTGAATTCATGCAAATTTATATCACTCCGACGAAAAAAAAACATTACGTATAACAGTTAGACAAAGCCCTTCTACATTTTTCCTGAAAAGTGAGTAATGAATAAGTAAGGTCACAATTGTCTCAACATTGAGTTCATCCTATCTTACAATCATTTTTTAGTAATATTTTTACCTTTAAAAATCACCATAATTTGATAGGTATATCCTAAATATTATATATCATGCCAAAATGTCATTACTGTTGAGGGAAACGAATATATTGTTTTATACTTCGAAATTCGAACATTCAATTAATTATGCATTTTTTTTTATGATTGATAAACATGCAATTAATTAATGAGAATGAAATACATTTATACAAGGCTAAGTAATTTAGTAGTGTTCATCTTAACTTTAACTTGCATGTTTACTTTATAAATAACTCTCCTTAACATCATAAATATATTGCTTCAAGTATTAATGTCCTTGGAAAGTGATGCAAGAAGAGGTTAAATAAAAGTTCAAACAAAATATATAATAGAGTATTATTACAATTGGAAATAGAACAGTACAATGAATAATAATAAAAAATATAATTTATATTACTTGAAATAAAAAATAAGGTAAAAGAGAGTCACAAGATCATCACAACTTTAATATCTATATTTTTAGGATTCACTTTATATTTTTTATATCTGGTAGATAATATGCTATAAATTAATGATTAAACTAAATTATAAATGTAGAAAATCATTTCAAAATTGTGATAAATTTGATTTGAGTTTTTATCCCATACAACAAGAGTTATATGGATTATGGATTTTCCTAGTGTAGTATGGGTTGGGAATTCTCTTATTAATTTTATATAAAATTAATAAAGAATGAGATTATCACATCTAACTTATGGTAATCATAAATCATTATAAATATATAATCATTAATTGTATGTATTGTAATGAATATATCCAATAACTTTCCTTGGGTATTGGGTGTAGATATGTAATTCTTTGTTTACAAACTCAATCAGAATAGTGAATGAGCTTGGTGGGCCAACTCAAGTGGTTGAGTACTTTGAGCTTTATACATTGTGATCATATGGTTGATTCTCTGAGTTGATTGCCTTTGTTTTGTGTCTCAATGTCCATTTTGGTTCAGATGCTATAATCAACATTAACATATTTACATTGGCTACCATCTACAGAATGCAAGGAAATAGAAGATTAAATCCATATGCACTAATTTTTAGTCACAATGAGTTTTTTTATCAAGTGAAATTTTGTTAAACCATGCTTCCATGATGCATATTTTAGGAGCAAACACTCTCACATGTAAATTAAAGCCATAGATATAAAATTAAAACTCAAAAATAATTACTTCCTGAAACAAAATACTTATCTTGGAAGAGAGAAACAAATTAGTTCACTCAGGAAGTTTCACCACCCAGTGATAGGTTCTTTCTCAAAATGAGCCACCCCTGAGTTGAGGGTCATAGTGTGACAAGGGCAATCCCTAGAATTTCTCTAGGGGTGTATCAAATGCATGAGGCAAAAGACAAATATATCACAAGATAGGTTAGATAAATCATTAATCATAGTTTGCAAATCACAAAAGTATAGGGAAATGATTAATGAAGACCAAGAACATTATGTTGTTTAACCAAAACAATGCAAACAAATCTAGTTGTTTGTACTCGAACTCACCACACCACACAGGTCATTTGCAACAAAGAAGAATGAACAATAAGCAGTCTCACATAACACATAATACAAGACGCAACACATAATGCTTAGAATGGTGTAGAGGTGAAAACATTAATCTTAATTACTATTTTGCTTGTTTTTTTGACAAAATAAATGTCATTTTCATAGGTTGTTCAACTTCAAGCAATCAAAACTTATATTTACATTTGGGATTTCCCTCTACATTAAAAAATTACTTGTAGGGAAATTTGTTAGCTTTGTATTTATTATTTTTGTTAAATTTTGTATCAACATGTAATAGGTCAATTTTGTCCCAAATTGCCACACTCCAATTGTTGGGTATGTGTTATATTCTTTGCACGACCAACCCCACATGTTGCGTTGCACTAAGCGCAGGGGGGGGTCACATGGGGGGCGACAACCCCCCTTTTCGAGGGGTTCCAGGGGGCGGAGCCCCCGAAAAAAAATTGGGTGTTTTTTTAGGTTAGTTTTCTAGCAATTTTCAATGTGTGTTTTTTGTTTTTGGCAGTTTTGTGATGCATGTGAAGATTTGTGGCTCATCCCATAGTTTTATAATTTTGGTTAAGGAATTATGTTTGTAGTCTAATCTGGGTCAATGGATTAGGGGTTTTGGATGTTGCAGGATCCTATATATATTGTATTGTAAACAATAAAGTTGAAGGATGATTAATAAGAATTAGAGGTGTGGCTTTAAATAGGTTGTTGGTTTTGTTGGTTTTGGATTCAAGGGTAAATCTCTGTGTATATGTGTGATTGTAATTGTGTTGTTTTCTATTTTTAAGAATCTTCATGTACATTACATTACTGTAAAAGGTTTAAAAACTTACAGTTGGTATCGAAGCAATTATTGGCTTTAGGGGGGGGCTTTGTGCCTAAGGGTTTGGCTCGATTCTATGATAAACCTTATTATAATGGGAGCTTTGCGGTATTGATTCTTGTGGTGAAAATAAATAGCGAGTAGTTCAAAAATAGAGATCGAAAATTTTAATGGGCGGAGTTTTGAACTGTGGAAGCTCAAGATGGAAGATCTTTTGGTAGACAAAGATCGATGGATCATTGTGGATCCAGACATTGCACCTATGGGAATGTCAAAAGAAGACTAGAAAATTTTGGATCAGAAGGAAAAGAGCACAATCTGATTGTGTCTCTCAAATTCAGTATTATTGAATGTGTTATGGGAAGCTATATCCAAGGCATTATGGGATAAGTTAGGGGATTTGTATTAGTCTAATTAGTCCCTGGTAAACAAATTGTTTATGCAGAAGAAGTTGTACAACTTGAGGATGAAAGATGGAGACTCGGTGATAGAGCATTTGAATGCCTTCAATATTGTGGCAAGTCGGTTATTGTTTGTTGATATTAAGATTTCTAATGAAGATAAGTGTATCAGTTTATTGTGCTATTTACCAAACTCGTGGGATAGTCTGGTTGTAGCCATAGGCAATAATGCAACTACTTTAAGCTTCGATGATGTGGTCTCATCCTTTTGTCAGAGGATATGAAGTGGAAAACATGGAAGGAAAAAGCATAGATGCATTATTTGTAAGAGGATGCTCCCAGGAAAGAAATAGAAATAACTCCTCAATTGGGAGATATAAATCTAGGGGAAGATCTAAATCTCCTGGAAAATTTGTAAAGGTATGTTGGAGATATGGAAAAGAATGGCATTACAAGAAACAATGTAGATACAAAAGTGTTGAGAGAGTGAAGGGATATGATTATGCCTCTTCTATAGAAGCTAAAACCTCCGCAGATGAAGAAGGGGATGTGTACTTGGATTCTTCAAGAACACATGTAGATCATGAGGCATGGTTGGTCGACTCAGGTGCATCCTTTCATATGACTCCTCACAGGAAGTGGTTTTGAAAATATTAAAGGTATGATGGGGGTGACATTTTTTCTAAGAGATGACTTGACATCCAAAAGTAGAGGATGAGGAAAATTCAATTTGAAGCTCATGGATGGTAGGATTAGAACACTCCCTAGTGTTATGCACATTCTAGGATTGGATAAGAATTTGATTTATGTAAGCAAGATGGATGATGCAGATGTAAAAACAATGTTTGAAAAGCAATCCTACAAGATGGTTCGAGGGGCAATGGTGTTGCTAAAGGGAGTTTGTATTGGAACTCTATATAAGCTATTGGGAAGCATTATTAGTCACTGCTGCAACAGTTCCATTTTTCTTGAGATTGGAGATGAAGGAAATGCTCCTACAGTCTTTCAAGAAAATGTTGTGTTGTGGTATCAAAAAATGGGGCATATCGGAGAGAAGGGCCTTCGAGTACTACGCGATAAAGGTATGGTTGAAGGTATGTCCAATTGCTCTATGGATTTTGATTTATGTGAACATTGTTTATATGGGAAGTAGAACATGTAAGATTCTCCTCTGGTGCTACGAGGGCAGAGGGAATATTACACTTGGTGCATAATGATTTGTTTAGACCTATGTTGGTTCCATCACTGGGTAAATCTATGTACTATGTCTCATTTATAGATGACTTCTCGAGGAATACATGGATTTGTTTCCTTGGGAAGAAATCTGAAGTATTTGACAAATTTAAAGAGTTTAAGGTTGTTGTGGAGAATCATATAGAGAAGAGAATTAAGGTGTTGAGGACATATAATGGTGGAGAATTATACGAAAATGAATTCGAAGAATTCTATAATAAGTGTGATATAAATTCATAAGACTACTCCATAAACACCTCAGTAGAATGGAGTTGCAGAAAGGATGAACAAAACACTGATGGAAAAAGTAGGGAGCATGCTCGGTGGTGTCGGGTTAGGGAAAAAAATCTAGGCAAAGGGAGTGGATACTACATGTTACATTGTCAATCGATCACCCTCATTAACGATGGATGACAAGAATCCACATGAGGTATGGACTGGTAAGACACCCTCTCTTACACATCTTAGGGTATTTGGTTGTGATTCTTGTGTACATGTTCCCAAGGAAAACAAGAGTAAGCTGGAATAAAAGGTTGAAAAGTGTATCTTTATTGGCTATAAATATTATTTGAAAGGCTATAAGATTTGGAACCCATAAAACAAGAAGGTAGTGTATAGCATAGATGCGGTATTTAGAGAAAACAAAGATGTTTTCAAACAGAAAGTCCTACCAAGGGAGGAATAACCAAAGAAAATAGTGTTTGAATTGAAGGATACTGAGTTAGACTCTACATGAGAATAAGAATCAGAAGAAGAGCCTCATACTCCAGTATTGAGGAGATTGGCTCGGGAAAGAAGGAAACTACAAAGGTATTGTTCACCTGATTTCCATTCAAATTTTGCTTTGTTTATTACTAATGATGATCCTAGAACTGTTAGGGAGGAGGCAGACTCAAAGAATGGAAAACTATGGAAAAAGGCCATGGTAGAAGAAATGGAAGCCTTGGACAAGAATGAGACTTGGGATCTAGTGGAGTTTTCAACTGGAATAAATCCCATTGGCAACAAATGGGTGTTTAAGAAGAAGTTGAATGCAAAATTGAAAGTGGAGAAATACAAAGCTCGGTTAGTAGAAAAAGGTTATTCCCAGGTGGAGGGAATTGACTTTGGTGATTTTTTTTCTCCTGCTGCAAAGTTAACTTCTATTAGATTTCCTTTATATGTTGCTACTGCTTTTGATTTTGAAGTAGAATAGATGGATGTGAATACAACATTCCTACATAGGGATTTGGAAGAAGAAATCTACATGAAGCATCTAGAAGGCTTTACAGTGAAGGGAAAGAAAGAGTTGGTATGCAAGCTGAAAAAGTCCATGTATGGGTTAAAGAAATCACCAAGAATGTGGTATCAAAAATTTGATACTTATATGTTGGGACTTGGCTTCACAAGGAGAAAAGCCAATCACTATGTGTATTTCAAATTATTCAGTGATCAACATATTTTTATGGTCTTGTATGTGGATGATATGTTTATAATAGGAAATGACAAAGATATTGTCCAGGATGTGAAAACTCAGTTGTCCTCTAAATTTGACATGAAGGATCTTGGTGTTGCAACTTTCATTTTGGGAATGGAAATTAAAAGAGATTAGGCAAACAAGACACTTTGGTTAAATCAGAGGAAATATGTCGAGACAATATTGCAGAGCTTCAATATGCAGGAATGTAGAACAATCAAGATTCATATTCCTATAGATGTAAAGTTATCTGCAAATCAGTGTCCCAAGACATGGGAAGAGGAAGAGGACATGTCATTTGTTATGTGTGTTAGTGTGATTGGAAATTTGATGTATGCAATGTTATGTACTAAACAGGACATTGCACATATAGTGGAAGTTTTGAACAAGTATATGTCAAAACCAAGGAAGGAGCATTGGAGAACAATAAAGAGGGTTTTCAAGTACTTGCATGGTACTACTAGTTATGGATTGTGCTACCAAGGAAGACCGGGATTGGATAGAGTGTTGAACATACATGGGTTTGTTGATGCAGATTGGGTTGGAGATCTAAAATGTAGAAGATCTACAAGTGGGTATGTGTTTAACCTATTTTGAGAAGCAATCAATTTTTTGAGCAAAAAATAGTCTATAGTGGCACTCTCAACTATAGAAGTTGAATACATGGAAACCACTCATGCAAGTAAGGAAGCAGTATGGTTACAAAGATTTTGTTTAGACATTGAGTTGGTACAAAAATATCTAAGAATAGATTTTGACAATTAGAGTGCAATATTCCTAGAAAAGAACCCAACTTATTATTCAAAGGCAAAGCATATTGATGTTCAATATCACTTTGTGAGAGACATGGTTGGAGACAAGAAGGTGTTTCTAATGAAGGTGTACATTTTGAAGAATGTTGTAGATTCATTGACAAAGTATGTGAGCACTGAGAAGTTCTTCTAGTGTAGAGAAACAACGGGCATTGTTTCCCTAGATTGTTAACTATGTAATCTTGTGACCCCATGTATGCAAAGAAAACAACAAGTGGAATAATGTTGGGTGTGTGTTATATTCTTTGCATGACCAACCCCACGCATTGCATTGCACCAGGTAGAGCGGGGGGATCACGGGGGGGGAAGCATCCCTATCCGGGGGGTTGCAAGGAGGGAGGATCCCCCCTACCAAGGGCTCGAAAAAAAATTGGTTGGTTTTTTGCATCCATTTTCTAGCGGTTTTCAACACATGTTTTTCGCTTTTGGAGGTTTTGTGGTGTGTGGGCATATTTGTGGATTAGCCCATGGTTTTCTATATTCGGTTAAGGAATTAGGGTTGTAGTCTAATTCAAGTCAATTGATTAGGGGTTTTGGATGTCATGAGATCATATATATATATATATATATATATATATATATATATATATATATATATATATATATATATATTGTATTGTAAACAATGAAGTTGAAGGATGATGAATAAGAATTAGAGGTGTGTCTCTAAACAGGTTGCTAGTTTTCCCGGTTTGGGTTTCCAGGGTAAATCTTTGTGTATATGTGTGATTGCAATTGTGTTATTTTATTTTTTGTTTTTTAAGAATATGTATGTGCATTTCATTACTATAAAAGGTTTAAAAACTTACACCAATAAATGGAGGAACATATGATTGTAACAAAGAAAAGGCTTAAGGAAGCTAGGGGATGACAAAAAAGTTACTCAAATGCTAAGGGAATAGATGGAAGCTATAAGTAAGGTAACAAAGTGTTCATTGGAATCAAATCCAATAAGAGTTCCTTCATATTTGTTGAAGGAATGAAGTTGTCCAATAGATTCGTTGGACCATCCAAGATATTTGAAATGATTGGACCAATTGCTTATAAGCTTGAGTTGCCATCATATCTAGGAAAAATGCATAATGTACTTCATGTTTCTGTACTTGTGCCCATTATGTTCTTGATCCTTCCCATGCATTGAAATTTGAGGGATTGTAGTTTTCCTAGAAGGAGTTATCTAGGTCAAATCAATGTCTATAGTGGACCTGACTTAGGAGTTGTGTACTTGATTAGGACAAGGTCCAATTGGACCAACATAGACTAGGATCTGGGACTTGGAAGGACACAAAGGTCATGTGTCAATATTTTCCATATTTTTTTGAGTAAATTTTCCATATGTAGTGCCACCCTTTGTAGAGTCAACAATTTTGATTGACATACTTAGCCTAAATGGATCCATATATTGAATGGGTGTTTGGATGATCTTTTCTATGACATTCGATGTGATATATGGGTACTCATTTGCTTATATATTCATGCATAATGAGTTATTTTGTTTCAACATATGTTATGTATTGAGTTGATAATCACGATAGGAGTGTTCAGATGTTTTATTTAAGTTGATTATCATGATAGGAATATTCATAATGTTATCTAGTCTTATGTTCTTTTAGGAAGATGTGGTTCAATTCTACTTATGTTGATTCCTTATGATAGCATGGGGTTTCTTGTTATTCATGACGATATATTGATTAATGCTTTGGTTTTATACCATGAGAAATATCTTGACAAGAAAAATGGCCTAGAGGGTTAGTTATTTCGATGATCTTGTGGGAGCCCATGCCCATGAAGGAGAGATGTCTACAAGGAGCATGTTATGGGCTAGGGAAAAAATTAATGAATAAACCTATGCCATTGGTTATTTTACTTCCAAGATGTCGAATCATGAGAATTGGTTGGATTTGTACTCACCAATGGAGTTGTGAAGTTGAGATTTGATGCTTGGGGTTGAGTGCTTTCTTGGAGTTGTGGAGGGTGTTTGGGCCATCCTCTCAAGTTGCTTGGGGTATGTTACTGCCCAAACTAGCAGCCCTTGTGGGGATGCTTTAAGAATAGTACGATATGGGAAATGCACCAATGTCACCTTGGCACAATCTCCCCTTCACTTTAGTCCGACTCCTAGAAACCATGGGGGGTATCTCAATCCTTCCAACTACACACCTCAATATATGTTAGATAGACTAGTGGCTTAGTAGCCAAATGTCTTAAGAATATTCAAGCAAGTATTAGGGAAAATACTACTGAAATATAAAGAGGGTTAGGAGATAATTATATGAGTGCTGAGATCTAAAATAAATATGCTATGGAAAAAGTATAAATCAACACTAATAAATCTCTCTCTAGATGAATGAGAAAAGTACCTTTAACTACTCAACGGTGAGATCTAATTGCACAAATAAAGAGTGAATGATATAACTTAATTATACCTTGATTATATTTTTTAAATTGCAATAGCTTGCTTCTTTCCAACAATTCAAGAATATGATATATGAATAAAAACACAGAAAATGCAGATTTTGGGTGAGGAAAAGTGCCCCAAGAGCGCTTAAAAGCACTTTTAATGATGAATCTTGGGTACTTAAGCTAGAGAAATGAATAAAAGTTGAAAAAACATCATATCAATGATAAATGGCAAGTGAAAATGAAAAATATCTAAGAAATTATCTCAAACTTGCAAAACAAATGGTGGTGAACCCCCCTAGGGTTTCACCAAAAATTTCCAAAATGAAATATAACAATAATGAACTGCTTAGGAGATGAAATTCACCATTAGAATGTGTTATATAAACTTAATAAACAATTCCAAAGTGAAATATGAACTAGGTAGGGTTAGATTTCACCTTTTAGGGTAAAACCATAGTTATAGGGTTTCACTGATTATGATTTTTGTTGTTGTAATTCATTTCCATAATTGTTAAAAAACTTAAATGATCCAAGAGAATGTTAAATAAGACAATAAAGCACAATCCAAGAGGGTCGATTTTCCTTCTAGGGCTAGAAAATCATCAATTTAGAACAAACCCACTCATAAAAATGTCTAGAAAATAAAAGTAAACCATTAGCTTTACTCTAGACAATGAAATAAAATGAAAAAAATGATTTTTTAGGGTTTCTAGTTAGTGATTGTTGGGAGTTAGGGCTTAGCCTTATCTCCATTAAAGCTTTATGGGCTCAAGAAGTATGCCCCTCTAAAAATTGGTTATCCTCATTTATGGATTAGAACTAAATACAAGGGCCACAAGGCTAGTAACCTCTTGCTAATCAAGACAAACTATGATAACCAATTCCCTACAAGGGTTTCCCCAAGGGAATATCTTTCACCAACAATATCAACAATATACTTGAAACCCTTTCCAAGGAGTATAAAACTAATCAATGCAAGAGACAAGCACTTACCAATTTGTTTTAGGGAAGAATGAAGAGATACAAACCCTAGACGTCCTCCCTCCAAGTAGTTGATAACTTCTCAATGGATCGATCTTGCTAATTTATGTAAAATCTTGAATAATCACAATAGGTTTTAGAATTGCCAAGAAGAATAACCAAGAAAGATAGAATTCCAAAAATTGACACCAAGAAAACACCAAGTAAAGATCTTCTATTAAATGTCTCCAAGAATAATCTCCAACAAATCACAACAAAATGAGTGAGAGGAGTGTCTATATTTATAAATGAGGCTCTCAACTCCTCTCCACTCTTTATTCCCCAAAATTTGGCTAATGAATAAAATAAAATGACTTGTTATCCTCACAAATCAAAGACTAAGTAAAAAAGTGCAATTAAAAAGCGGTGTTGGCACAGGGGCAGACCCAGGGTTCAACGCTTCAGCAGCACACCAAAAAACCCTAACTACCGGCCCTTTCAGCAACACCTGCGAAGCATATGAAGTCTCACCCGAGGTAGAGGCAAGGGGGGTTGCAGGACTCAGATGTCTGCAACCTAGCTGGGACACATATCTGTGATTACAATACCTTAACAGAGCACTTAGCAGTTAATCTTCCTTAGTAATTAACCCTTATTCACTTTACATATTCAAACCCTAATTACAGAACAACGCAGTATTCAACAAGATCTAATACATCCAAGCACTTAGCATATAGAAACAGATCAGATCTAGCATTCATTCACATTAATAAGCACTAAGCTATTATATCATATGCACATAACATATATCATTGCACTAAGCATACATCACATCAATAACATAACAACTATAATGCACAAAGCAACCACAACACAGGATATGTGTGGTTCGCCCCCAGCACGGGGCTATGTCCACCAACTCTTCTTCTTATTTATTATCTTCTGTCAATCTTCTTACATGCACGGAGCCACAAGAACCCACTCCGCATAGGAGAGGAGATCTACGTGCACCTCGCCAGATCCTCCTTCCCCGAGTTAGGTCACAACATAAAGCCTTCTTACACAGTCTTCACACCAGCTTCTTACAATCTCCTGCACTTAGCTATGCATTTTATTAACACACAACATGCACAAAGCCTCTAGCTGCGCACTAAGCCACAAACATTCACTAGGTCTCTCCCACTTACATTGCCTAGATTTATATTTATACATTACAAAAGGGCCTAAACATGGGTAAAACCATGGTCCAACATCCCATACCCGTTACATAAACCTAAACCCAAAAAGCCCTCAAAAAGGGGGCGAGATCCCACGATCTCTGCTTTGCCTGGCGCTCTGTCTTCGACCAGCCTATCAAAGTCCCAAAATTGGTCAAACGTGGCCCAAGTTCTCCAAAACTTGGTCAAGGGCCAACAGGCCCCCAACACTCACCTGTGACTCATCCTGAGTCACTCTGGTCTGGGTAACTCTGTCTCAAATGACTCAAGCTTGGATCGAGCTGCTTCGACCTTTTGCTTCGCTAGAGCCTCCTTCTCAGTGAACTCCTGAATGACCTTCTCGATGACAGGTCCTTCTAATCGTTGTTCAACTGAGGTGACTACTTGTTCTAGTTGTACACCTTGTCCTTCAATCTCCTCAAAAAGTGTGCAGGATTCATCCTGCACTGGCTGGAGTCTTTGGGTTACTTCCATGACCTTGTTCTGAATGGCATGGGCTTGTTTCTAAACCATGCGTTGTTCCTGGGCTCTTTTCATCCTCTCGACCGGTGATAGTAGCTTCAACTGTGCTTGCACTATTGTTGCTTGTTGTTTTTCCTCCTGGAGTTGTGACTCCAGTGTCCTGAGCTCAGGGTCCTCTACAAGGCGCTCGTAGGTCTGCACACTTCGACTACTGAGCTATTTGCATTCTAAGGATAATGCCTTGATTCTCTCAATTGCGCTCCTCGCATTTTCTTCTCTTAGATCTCGCACTTCCTACAGAGTGCTTGGCATTGTCTATAATTCCAATTCTGTTATTCTTTGTTGGAGTTGTTGAATGGCTTCAGCAAGCCTTCCCACTTGATTCTCCACTGGGTCTTCTTCCATCTACTCTAAGCCCGTCAAAGAGTGAAGTGATCTAGTGACTGCTTCTTTAACTCCAATCTTCTCTGTGAGCATCTTTTCTTTATCCCTCTAGATCTGTGCTCTATCCTCTGCAAACTTCGTTTGGAGGTCATCTTTTTCTTGTTGCGCAACCCGACATTGTTCTATGGATTCCTCTTTTGCTTGCTTCAGGGACTCTGTGGCCTGCTCCTTTTCCTCCTGGACACGACGAAGGCGATCCTCCGTTGCATCTGCTATCCTACGTAGCTAGGCAGGCTCATCTCCTACTTCTATGTTCCCTGCTGACAACGGCGCAGTAGGCACTGCGCGGATTGAATGGAGAGTCTGTTGTATTCCTTTAAGCTTTGCTTCAATGCGATCATACATGGATTCTTGTTTTGCTTCATTGTGCTGTAAAATATCTTCTGATGTATCTAATACGGTGGCGATGATGAGGTCGATGTCATCCACCATGAGCACATTTTGTAGCTTGGGCTTACTATCTTTTGACTTCTTCTGTGATGTAGGTTTTGTTGGGGAAACCTTTCTTTTCTTGGATGTCTCTGCCTCTTCAAGGGGGTTCCTAGGTGGTGTTACTTCGCCCTACTTCTTCTTGTCTTCTTCCCCTTCATCCTCTTATTTGTCCACTTTGTCACCTCCTCCCCCTTTAGGTGAATCTGAAGCAGTGTCTTCTGATGCGTTGTTTATTTCCTATACATCTTCCTTCTTTTTCGTCCTGCTACTGTTAGGTGCATCGTACTCTTCGTGAGTGACCACAGGACTTCCAATGAGGTCAGGGTTGGATAGTTATACCTGGTCAAATGGTATAAGGAGCTCTGCAGGCCATTCCTTAGTTATTTCTTCCAGGTCCTCCTCTACGAGCTTGTAGTAGGATTGAAGCTCTTCTTTATGTTCATCTCCACACGTAGTAATATAAATAAAATGTCTATCTACGTGGAACTTCATAATTGGCCTGAACCTGTCCAGGGTGTTCGGCGTCATACAAGGGAAAGACTCAATAGCCCTCTTCAACTATAGGTAATAGGTGTGGAACACCGCGTTTGACTGCCATTGTTTAGCCATGTCGCTTGAATACCAGAGCGTAGTGAACTTCGCAGCTATGGGTTTGGATGGCTCAATTTGAGGGAAGGTCACACCTTCCGGCATCTCCCAAGCAATGAAGGCGATGAGGATCAGTAACCAACTAAAATGGAACTCATAGCCCTGATCCTGAGCTTCGCGGTAGTCTTGCTCTAACTGGTTGACGAGGTAGTTCGCCCAGTTCATTTGTAGCCCTTCAATGCATTTGCCCGCGAGGTCAACAACGAACCCCATTACCTACATGGGTTTGTTCTTCCTTACTAGCTTACCAGCGATCAACTAGCAGGGTAGGCGCACTGCACCATTCTTGATGGAGGGTACCTTGTAGCCTCGCTTCCCCTTCTCCACATCGCCATAGGTATCTTTGATTCTCTACGCCAGGGCGCGATCTGCAGCCTTCCCTGGATAAAAGTCTTGTGGGTCTGATCCTTGTATGCTTAATTCGGTGATCTAATGGATCATCGCCGGATTGACTGTGATATGCTTGTCCAACCATAGGTAACCTCCATGGAAGCACAACAACAAGAGTTTAATGCACGCATTAATCTCATGGTGCCTTCCAAAGTGGGGTATCTTCATTACGTTCAGGATGGTGGACCTCACAATGTCCATGGTCCACGGATGGGGGATGATCTTCGACTTCTTCCCCTTTGTCTTGGTCAAATACTTGTATGGTGCGAGCATGCCATAGTTCTTGCGGTCTCCTAAATTATAGTTTTTTATCTTCAACATCAGAATCCTCTCCAACTATGGTCTAACTACGCGTATTCCCTTCGGGAGGTACGCAGTGATCACTGTGTAGTCAAAGTCCCTCGGGATGCTGTCATGACTCACTATGTCAGCCAGAGGACGGATGTAGTCGGGAAGGATAGATGGGATGAGCTTCGCATTCACTAAGTCATCACAATGCTTGGTTCATTTCTCTGTCGTAGCTCGGGATGGTCCAAATCCACGAGCAGTCAATGGGGATGCTTGCACTCCTCTCATCGATGAGGCTTGGATGCCTACGGACATCACCTTCTCGACCATGAGGTTTATTAGGATCTCTTCGACGGATTTTTCTACTGCGCTAATTTCGTTCGACATGCACACTCGAGATATGATATCTCGGGTCGGTGAACAAACATTCAATGTAACAGAATGGATGGCGAGGTCTCAATAATCACTATGCAAAAGCAACTAGTTTTCTGTGGGCTCGGATAATCACAATTGGCAAAATTTTTCCTTGTGCAATGCTCGACGGGATAAATAGACAACGTCGTAATAGACTCTTCCAATGGGAAGGAATGCCTCAATCAATGCAATTCCATCCGTTACGGTGTGGTCCCAATGGTCCAATGGTGAATGTTACGGCAATAACTGTGTTTCTATTTGTTTCTGGAGCGTCGGGCTAACGGTTGGGAGGCCTCCAACGTTCATATAGCTTCGTCATGGTGAAGTGCCAATATTTGTTGTTCTGATATCCCGACGAAGTTCCATTTCTACAAACCTTCCTTCTGTGAAGTCCTCCCTGGAACTTCCTGTAACTTTTCTAACTTTTCTTTCTTCTTGCTGAGATTTCTGGTCTTCTTTCCTGAAGTCTAAGTCACTGGGTTCCTCTTTCCATTATCATTCTTATCTCCTCTTGGCATAGTAACTTCGCACTGTGGAGTGTCTTTCATAGGGTTCGAGGGTAATACTTCTTCTCTTTCTGAGGTAGGTTCTCTACTCTCTTGTATAGACAGGTGTTTCCAGTCTTCATGTGTTCTTTCAATTTCGACGTCCAAATCTCTGGTCCTTAGTAGCTTCGACTGGTCCTTAGTAGCTTAGATATCCTAGCCATGAAATCTCTTAGTTCTTGTTTTTTCTGTTCTAGATCCTCCTCTTCTTGTTTCCTTCGTGTCTCATTTTTCTCAATCCAGGTTTTTCTTAGCAAAATATCAAATGGGGTGTTGTTCTCAACAAACTTAACGATCTCAAATTCTTCTTCTGTCGAAGTTCCATGAGAACTCAAAGATGTCTGGGTAAGCCCTACACATAGGGTTATCATCTTCCCTTTAAACAATCCTATTCCTCCCAGTGAAGGAACCATAGCGGGTTTTCCCAAAATTTCCCAAGTTCTTTCTGTCATGATATTCACCTGTGTTTCCTTGTCCAGGAAACAGTCTATGTCGAAGTCTCCTATTCTTGTTTCGATGCGCTCTTTCTCTTTTAAGATCTCTGATAAGTTGATATCTTTGTATCGTTCAAGGTTTCTTTCATCTGTAATACAGTCTTTGATTCTTTCTGGGGTTCTATCATATCTTTAGTTTCTTGGCCTGTCTCATGGTTTTCTTGTCTCATATTCATCTTTTCAACTTTAGCAATCATTCTAGGGCAATCCAAAACTTCATGGTCCATAGCTTTACAACAAATACAACTAGGAACTCTACGAGGGCATTCCTTAGAAAGATGTCTCGGTCTCCTACAACTATAACAAAGAGTCAATCCTCTCTTTCTCTTGAACGATCCCCAACCTTTCCTATACTACGCACTGGAATCACAGTAACTAACCTGCAAAAAATTATTTCTAGGGTCCTGCATCCATTTGTTAGTTCAAACATTCTTTCTATGCATAGGAATAAAATAGCTTTCATTATTTCTATCAGATCTATTCATAACAAATATTCTTTCTTCTAGTTGTACCCTAGTTTTCAGACTAGGACCAAATCTATTAAACATACCTAGATGCATTCTTTCGAAATAAAAAATTTCACTTATCTTACCTTTCTCAGAGCACAAAGCTTCAATATCTTACCTCTTTTCTTTAGTTCGGACTTCTCTTCTTAGCACAGAGCTTCACAAGTCAAGTAGAATATTGCACACTAAAGCAGCAGATCTATGCACAAAATTTTCTCTTTTCTTCAGTTCCCAACAATCATAGTTTCAGGTCTCGGAAACAGAACCATTTGTTGGCACATGGGCAGACCCAGGGTTCAACGCTTCAGCAGCGCACCAAAAAAACCCTAACTACCAGCCCTTTCGGCAACACCTGCGAATCATATGAAGTCTCACCCGAGGTAGAGGTAGGGGGGGTTGCAGGACTCAAATGTATGCAACCTAGCTGGGACACATATTTGTGATTACAATACCTTAACAGAGCACTTAGCACTGAAACCTCCGAAGAGCGAAGGCTCAGAAATATAACAGTCCTCGATTGATCGCTAGATCTACAAATGATATTTACTTTGGGACTTCAGAGCTTTGGATTTTCTCAGCTCTTAGACAGTTAGGACTTAAACTTGTTGAATAGTCAAACTCTTGTGGATCCAATGTCTAGTATTCATTCATCGATCTACGGTGTAGTTTCACTTCGTGACTTCGAACTTCGGGGCTCACTTAATATAAATAACTCAAATCTTCTGAAGTGACGATGCCCAAAGGTGTCAAGGCTTAACGAGTGTGCTACTCCTTTCTAATCGGACAGTTGTGGGGATTTTGACTCCTCACGATCAGATCTCGTCCTCTAATTCCTTCAAATGGATTTCAAACTCTTGATTTCCTCACTTGAACCATGCACACACATTTTCTCCTGAGCTCCGGATTCTAATTGTTGTGTGTGCGCTTTGTGCCTCCCCTGTGTAAGTTTGCACTGTCTCTCCTAAGCTTCGTTCTTTTGAAAAGTAAGGCCTTCGCCCGCCTTGAGTGGTCTATGTGCATCGGGCATTGTTTCTTCTGAACTTGGGCCTTCAAAGGGCCTGACTACACACTTCTGGAGTTGGATCTGGAAGTGTTTTCACTATGACACCCAGAAGAGAAACTTTAGGTTTCTTACAGAACTTTTTAACTCATTCTCAGAACATGCCTTCACTCGATTGCAGAATTTATTCATCATAGTGTTAGTTAGTTCATAAAATACAGAGTAAACTTACAATTTCCTCTATGTGTTGAGAAATTTTCTCTTCTTTTTTTCCCTCTTTCAAATTGTTATGTAGATCAGATATTTATCTGCTTGGTTGTATCCTGAAGGGTTGCCACGCTTATTTTAGGTAATATAAGTAAAATTGAAACTATCATAAATGATAGATTGTCTATTTAATGATCTCTGGTTTTTACTGTTAAGTTTATGTCATGATACTATTGAAAATTCTTCCTAACCTTTAAATTAGTAAGATGAATAATTATTGTAATAGTGTATATTGTGTTATGAAGTGATGACCAAGATACCATATTTTTTGTGTTATTTTCCATGAATTTGTAGTAAAGAATGATGAGAATTATGGTTGAACTTCGGAATAGATTAAAGTTATGGGAATTAGATACTTCATTTTTCCTCATAACAGTCGCCAGTTTTGAGACCTTATATGGTCAAAATCAATCAAATAAATCCTAGACTTGAGCATTGATTATGTGTCTTGTAGGTCCTAACCTTGCAGGATAGGTTGGGTGGGTAGACATTGTATGTGATGTTATGTGATATGGAAGATCCTTAATACCTTGAAGTTGTATCTAAATCTAGTTGTGCAATGAGATGAATGAAATAGATTGTGTATTACTGTAGTATGTTAATATCGTGTTTCACTTGTTCTATTGATGTTCAAAAACAATTATATATATATATATATATCTTATTGTTTCTCAATTACTTTTATGACGTAACATAAGGGATTTTACATATGATATTAGAGCGGGTTCAACCCTGCGACATTGGACCGTTATGTCATCCATTATGCTAAACTAAATGATTGAATTAGATTGCTAATAAAGATCTGAAATTTTTCTTGTAGGTAATCATGGTTAAAGGACGCAGGAGAAGTAGACGACGTGGTGTTGGAGGAAGAGGTGTGAGACTTCCGATAGTACCCACACTAGAAGGGTCTAACTCTCAGGTAGATGAGCAGAATACTGAGCCAGAACAAATATTTTTGGGAGATGTGGTAGGTTTGATGAGATCCTTCAAGAGGATGTCTGAGGAATTGCAAGATACCAGATATATAAAATATGCAGTATAGAAACAAAATGCTAGAAATAACAGAATAACAGTAAAATATCCAGCATAATCTTCACAATACACGGAAATGATATACGAAATAGCAACAGATATAGCACTTGAACAGAAATAGCACTTGATTCAGATAGCAATGTTCACAGGCCTCTTCGAGGGGGCAACCTCCAATCGAGCAGCGCTCTGTTACAATAATATCCAAGCTAGGGTTCT
>ML777361.1:369010-400220 GCA_009831015.1 Picea engelmannii
ATGGCTACCCATGAATAATCCATCTAGAACAAGCGAAAACATTACACTAACACTCCTCAAATGATTGTTGAGAAGTAGAAAACTAAGAAATCCACCCTTCATTTTAAGAAATACATTATGATCTTCATTGACAACAATGTGGGGTTTAATAAGGAAATTAAGGGGTTTTCTCAATGTGGAGCTAAGAGGAGTGTTGAGATGGAAGCACTTTAAGCATTAGGTGATAAAAAACACAATTAGTAAGTCTATGATCTAAATTAATGAATAATGTTGGAAAATTAAAGCAATAATTTCTATATTTATAATTCCAATGTTGGATATAGCTCTTTATGTAGCCCACGACATTGAGGGTGGGGGTGCGGGTGGGGGTGATATTAGAGAAAACATGATATGTTTTCTCTAATATCACCCCCTATGTTTTCTCTAATATCACCCCCACCCCCACCCTCATATATGAGGGTGTATGTTTTCTCTAATATCACCCCCACCCCCACCCCCACCCTGATCAATATGAACTAACTTCTATCCCATCATCTGATAGAAAGATAATTGGACCGGGATAAGAACCAATACCTAGTATTGGTAGAAAGAGACAGATCGGGATAAAAATATATCTTGGTCTAGTATCTGGTCAGAAAATTCAGGTTACTTGTGAGGTACAACAATTATTAGGAAATCATAAGGTTAGAGTTGTAGCTATGAGTGCTACAGATGGTTTGATGAGAGGAACGAGAGTGATTGACACAGGAGCTCCTTTGAGTGTTCCATTTGGTGGAGCTACTCTCGTACGAATTTTCATAGCCCACAAATAAGATTAGGAACATAGATATCCTTGTTAAATAAATAATACTTCATCTTGGGATGTTTATGGTATCAATATGTTTTTGGATGTTTATAGTATAATAATTTTTGTAATGTGAGATGTATAAGCTCACCTGACAATTGAGCAAGGGAATAGGAAGTTCATGCAGGTAGGTATTGAGTGGGGATATTAAGCGGTTCCCTATGTTCCAGCTCTCATATTTGAGGAATTGATTAGAATCGATTGATGGTTGAGGATTTAGACTTTTTTTAATTAAAGATTGGAATCAATATATAATAAACTTACTAAGAATCTTAATAAGTGGCATTCTTGTTTCCATTGCCAATATAAAGGTGACAATTTATCTTCACCCTAGGTTGTTATTAGGTATGATTAGTAATTGTCTAGTATGTGATCGATTTTGGAATTTTTAACATATTGGTTAGTTGGAATTGTTGGTAGGGATCAATTTATGAATTTGGGGCATGATTTTTTATATGTTATAATATTATTGATAGTCTAACATTGAATTATGCAAGCATATTGTGAATATGTAGAGTATACGTGCATGGATTTCTTGGCCTCTTAATGATTATGAGGGGTAAGAATGTTTGAGAATTTATTGTTATGAGGGGTAAGAATACATGGAATATTTATTGTTACGAGGGGTAAGAATACATGGAATACTTCTAGAATTTGGTTGATGAATTGATTATGCAAGCATTATAAGACCTTTTTAGTTTCTATTATGTGAAAGTATGAACCTAATATTATGGATGTCTTGGCAATGTTACTAAAGATTTTAATCGTATTATTGAGAATTGTGAATGAACTTGAAGTATTGGTTGTGTTTTCCCCAAAATAGTGATTACTAAGTTAAAATGAATTTTTCAATAAAAAAATATTTTTTTGACAATGAACTTAGTAAGATTTTCGCAAATATGGATGAACAAGGAAGATAATGACTTTATGGATATGGACAGCATATGTAACAAACATATATAATAATAATAATCATTAGGCTTAAGGAAAGTTCAAAGGGCACATACCACTTCACCTTATGACCAGTCAATGCATATAAGTATATCATCATGAGACTCATCGTAAATCATCATTCTTGTCAATTATTTATTACTCAATATATCTTTATATACTTGCATTAATATTCTTGCAATCTAGTGAAAAATAGATTTGTTTATTCCAATATCTCTTGTTAAAATAACCTTGTTTTAATTTGGTTGTACTAAAATATAAACATAATTTCAAGCACGTGTAATTATCTCCTAAAATCAATTATTAGATATTGTAGAAAATAAAACACCTAAAAAACTAACACATTATATAAACAAATAGAGGAAATATTTCATAAAGGCGATAATCCTACCTAAATTTTGGAAAAAATGTTTCAAAGAGCATGAAACTCTAATCTCGTATGAGGAAGCACAAATAGGTTTCAATTGCAATTGCTTAAAAATATAAAATAACTAATTTTTTCTTCTTTATTACTATTTTATTTAAGTTATTTTAAAAACTAAATAACTTACCTCCAAATAGACTCAAACATTCAAATAGATCTAATGGATCAAACAAAATCAAAGGACAAAGTTGGAGGACCAAAAGTCAAAATACCAAACATAGCCAAAGGACCAAAAAAAATATAAAGGACTAAACAAAACCAAATAAAAACATAAAGTCGAAAGATAGAATGGAGTAGAACCATAGAATAGATCCAAAGGAATGAATAGAGGAGAACAAACAAATAGATAAAAAGGAATGAACATGGTAGAACTAGTGAATAGAATCTAGGGATTGAATAGAGGAGAACAAACAAATAGATAAAAAGGAATGAACATGGTAGAACTAGTGAATAGAATCTAAGGATTGAATAGATCTAAATGAAAAAATCAAAGGATTGAATAAAATGAAGGACATAACAAATTCAAAGGTATGAATAAAACTAAAGGACTTGACAAAACCAAATGATAGAGAATAACAACATGCCAAAATTCTAAATAAATCAATTCACCCACAAGTTTCCATATATGTAAGTATATTTTTAGTCGAAAAACCTTTTTGATCGAACAACTTTTTTGACCAACAAAACTTGTTCAGCCAAAACATTATTTTGGTTGAACAAGTGTTTCAACAAAAAATGTCCAACAACTCTTGAGAGAATCTCTTAGGAATAATCCAAATCGTTGGACAAAACACTATTATATATAACTTACATTAATGTGTATATTAGAACACATGGATTCTAGAATCCCTAGTTCCACAAATGTTGAGATCACAAAATAATAAGGGGATTGAATAGAACCAAATAGATAAGCCAAAAACTTACCAATAAAATAGAAAAAAAAAAGACTAAAACTGTGTGCTAGAAGGAGAAGGTTCAAGTGCAAAAGTGAGTGAAAAAACAACCAAAGAACAAGAGTGTGCCAACACTAGATATGGATGTTGGTAGGCTCAAACACTTTGTATTATAGAGCCTTAGCTCAATGATAAAAATATGATTCACAAATGAAGCTTTATTGGTGTATTTATACCACTCAAGTAGGTAACGACACATCCTCTCAAGAGAGTTATGGGCTCATATAAGTAGGGGCACACTCCTTAATAGGGTTATTGAGCCTACACATTAAGTTTGACTAGGTTATCCTTAAGCATGCCTAGTAATACAATAAAAGAATAAAGTATGGCCTTATACATTATTACAAGTACATTAATGATACATATGAATGCTTTGAGGCCACATGTATAGATTACACAAATAATTCCAACACCCACTTTTGAGATGAACAAGGAGGAATGGAGAGAATTCATTACAATACAAGATTTACTTCCCTCTTAATGCCATATCACCCACACCAACATGGTTCCATAACTTACTAAATGATACCTCTAGTGGAAGCATAGTGAAGTCAATGTCAATGAGCTAGATTGCTAAAAGAGACAAAGCATAGAGCATCTAGACTAATCCAACATCATTAAGAGAAAGATCCACTCTAACATATTGATTAGTTGAAGGTACAAAGATTGTGGATCAAGTTGTTCTTTAGGTTGTAGTAGTGAAAAATAGTACATCAAATAAATACCAACAACATAATGTGGAAAGTAGATATCCATAGTAATAGACTCTGACTTATCCATGGAAGAATATATAAGAAGTAATGTAAATGATCCTATAGACTTGTGAGTATAATCTATGCCAAAGAATATGAATGATCTCTGCCATGTGAACAAGTGGTCATAGGTCCAAGAATGTCACTATGAACCAAACACTGAGATGTAGCATCACAATAAGTCTAAGTATAACCATAAAACCACCAACTTCTAGAACATAAATAACATCTCCAAATGTGGTGAGGTCAAAGATGATATCATCACATCCTAAAATCAGTAAGGTCAAATATGCAAAGTGCTCCTCCATATGTGCATTGTAAGAAGAATACTCAATAAGAAGGTGAGGAAATGATCCAAGTAGACCATGACTATAAACTCTGTCAAAGATAAAAAAAAAAAAAAAAAAATTACTTAGAAAGGATTATATAGAAAATATACTAGAATATGGGTCCATGTACTTGATACAAAAAACATGAAATGAAAAATCGGCGAAGTCATGCATTAATCCAGGGGTTGGCACCATAGATCAAACTCATATGTAGAGTGCATGAATATATGTTCATTGTATACTTTGTCAATAGTATAATTTAGAATGTCCTTGTGACTGTTGAGGAAAAGGTATGGAAAACCTTACTCAAGCATTTTCAGATCTTCCTGGGCTAAGACAAGATAGTTGGGAATGTCACCCAAGGTTTATAGCCTAAAAAACAATCTCTTAATCCACAAGTATTAAGTACAAAGGATCAAGGCTGGTTTTTATGTGTTATACATAACAATGCAAAATAAATAAACTTAAACAAAGTTACATGAATGTGTATAGAATTTACACAAATGTGTACATGGAGATAAAAGAAAAAGAATGAACCAGATCATTAAAACACATGTGTGAGACTGAAACGGTAATATGATTTTCTTATTTATTTCATTCTGAGATACAAAACTGATTTCTCTTTACAAACCCCTGCGAGGGTAGGGACCAAAGTGAAATTTATAATCCTTCGATGGGCACCATACAAAAAGACTCTGACAAAAGGAAGAAAATTGAAGCTAAAGATTTGGATCAACTTTCCACAAAATGTTTTCACTTGACTCTGTAAGATATTCTTTATCATTCATGAAATTCAATTCATACAAAACAAGAATACACATACTTCCAAAGATAAATCGTACACCATTAGAACAAGCTACTGAAATATGTGATTTAGTTTTTTGAATCCAGTTGCCTTCAATAAGACCCTGCTGTCATCAAGAGGGTTAAGCCTTCTAGTAAACTCATAATGAATGAAAGTTGAAAATATCTCACTAGTATAGAGCAAACCTTATGGTTGTAGTTCTCCTTATGTTCTATCCCCCTTGTCTCTTCATCTCATTGAGATTTTATTCCTTCTCAATAAGTTGTGGTAGATCAACTACCTTTCTTTAGTTAAGCCAAATTAACTTAACTAATTAGTTGAGATAAGTAATAATAGTATATATAAATAAAGGTCTAATTAATAATAACTAAATAGGTGGGACCCCTTGTGACTCCCAATTATTTATTTTAATAATCATCAAACATGAAATATAAAACTCAATAATTTGATTTCAAATATATCCTCCTTGTAAATCTCGTTCTCATAATTATGATCAAATATTTTAAATATCAGCAAAATATAATATGACCATATCCAAAAGTATCATATCCATTTTGTCCCGAAAAAACTGCCTAAATATATTCTTGTTGTCCAAAACTTTGTCAAAGTAAAAATATTTTCTTCAACATAAAAAAAAAATAACATTAATCATCATCAAAAACCATATTTACTGTGAGAGGCATTTGGCCTCTTTTCACTGCTGTCCCCTTTTGATTTTTTTGTGGCAGCCTTAGGTTGATTGGAACCTTGAGGATGAATTGTGTTGATAACATGAGAAAAATGATCCTTAATATGAAGGCGGGAGGACACAGATATGGAAGACTCTTTGGATGAGCAGGAGGGAGTGGCTACTCCTTTTCCTTTTTCATGCACAGGATTGGGGACATCGGTTTTTAATATCTTACTAGAATGAGATGACTACACGGGTGAGACAACATAATCAGCTTGGGAAATTTGATTCTTTGGTGGTGGTGGAGGGGGTAATGGAAAAGAAGTAGTGGGCCAACCTTGGAGATGAACAACATGCTGGTGGACAATCTCTTTCCAACTATCGTTGGCAGGCGGTTCTGGTCGCATTGATACATGAGGAGGGACTTGGATACCAAAAAGTTTTGATGTGCTTGGAAGGGGGGTATTTCAGGTCGGGGTTGGAGGATCCCTTGGCCTACTAGGTTGAAGAACCCAGCTTGAAAAATATAATTCAATTCTTTTGGATTGGCATCGAAATGTATGGAAAATCAAGGTCTTCTATGACCTATTTTCCAATTTCATATGCCTCTGTTTCCTTTCCCATTACTGCCTTTGTTGAAGAAAATCATCCTGAATAAATGTTCCAATTAGTTATGAAAACTCTTGACATTCCATGCATCAACCCTACCTAAATAAAATCAAATGTTGGCTCTATCATTCTCAACAGAAGCACATGTAATCAATCCATTCAATATACTACTCAAATAAATAAATAATCGTTATTTAACAGGGAATGATAGGGTTATTGGGAAGGTGAGGGGTTTATAATGAGCGAAGAGTGGTAGCATGGATGAGGACCACCATCGGATATTGTTCAAGCAAACACAAGTGTAACTTCCATAAAAACACTATTTCCATTTCAAAATTTCAAAATCCAGTCCCTTCCTTTTCCTTCTTTAAAAATGTAATTCAAAATAACAGAACAGGGAATTAAAGTGAATTTGGGAATATGGTGGGCTTGTAAGGAGTTAAA
Organism: Picea engelmannii; assembly: GCA_009831015.1. Classification (NCBI taxonomy): domain Eukaryota; kingdom Viridiplantae; phylum Streptophyta; class Pinopsida; order Pinales; family Pinaceae; genus Picea; species Picea engelmannii. The sequence goes on from ML777361.1 coordinate 375,792, forward strand.
AGTGATATACTTGATGGGAAATGAGATGGACATTGTTCCATTAAATAAAATAACATTTTCTCTTCTAAAATGGCATACCCTTAATTTCCAAAAAAAAAACATTTTTAACTGTAGGCAATCTCAAGGTTCAAGACACAACAACTTCCATATCAAACCCAAAGCAGAAGTCCAGAACTTTCAAACTCAGCCATTTAATTTATATATTTTCTCCATTCATGTTTGATCAAAAAGAAACACAATTTGTATACAGACTGTCCATAATTCCAACTAACAACGACCATGTTCATATTACTTAGAGCAGACATGGGGAGGCCGAGGAAAAGAACATGCCATCGAACTTAATCATTTACATCAACAAAATTTAATTGTTGTACAATGGACTAGGTTCGAGACCCTTTATTCTATTAGTTGGTCACCCTTTCTCCTTAAAACAATCAAACAACTCCAAGCAACGTCGAGCCAAAACAATTATAACCAATTTCTTCCCACTGTACAATTTATTTCTTTTTATTTGCAGATCTATTTTCATATGATGGACTATCAACAAAATCATTCCACCAATTAAAATAGAACACATCAAGCATGCAATGGAGTGTAACATAAGCCAACAAATTTTCAACATATGAGGCCGGTATATACTTTCAGTAATTGCTATGTGACAAGATGGGTTCGAAACCCTGGTGTTTTTTTTTTATTATTCACTATACGGCCTTCAAAAATGACCAAGACTCATGTAGGTAGTCAATCTATGAACCAAGGAGTTATGAAAGTAACGAATCTCTCTGTTGTTGGGTCAACACATAACCATTTCAAAACCCAATTTCAACTTTGCAACAGTCACGACAAGGGAGAACAGGGTCTGAACAGCGAGGTGGGTGAGACAATTATGCAAGTGGGGTTTGTAACATGAAACCAAAACCTCCAAAAATTTTAGAACAAGGTTTGACACAGTCGCTTCCAAGGTGGCCGCCAGGTAAGAACCTGACTTTGCATACATTCAAACTGTGAAATGGAAACTCGAGAGTTAAAAAACCCCTCCAGGATTCTATCATGGGACATGGGTGATAACAAAAAACAATCACCATAATTCTATCAATAGCAAGGAAAAACAACAACCATTCATTCACCTTGGACGCAACCATAATTGAATAACTTCAACATGAAGGAGAATTAAACAAATTCCAACTTGCAACATTCAAAACACCAACCAATATCATTTGCATAGACAAAGTATACATTCAACCACCATATCTTTCAGAAATCAAACACTCTGCATATGAATTCTAAGAGCCAACACAGATATTATATCCAGAGTGAGGTTACAATGATGAATGGAAGGGAGAGAGTCACCATACATATGAAGAAAGCACCGAAAAACACAAAGACTATCACTGTTCTCCCAACGGTCGAGCGAAATGGAGGAAAACTAACTAGAGCAACCAAAAATGTGTGACAAGGTGAGGGTGTTGAGCTCGAGGTGGGGTAATAACAATGTGTAGTAAATGCACGTCACTTCTCCACCCTCTCATTAATTTCCATCAACCATAGCTAGGGTGGAGTGCATCCAAACTTCATCATTTGCATTAATCAACCATATTCAAGTCCAACATGTCACTTCTACTTTTCCAAATTGAAACGAGAACCCTACTATACCATAGTTTTATACCATCACCATAATATAATATGTCCCATATTTCTAACAAGTTCCAATTTGCAAGGATCGATTGACCTCGAAACAATTGCATAAACCATAACTATTTTCCACCAAACATAACCAATACTATAACACAATATGCCATGAATGCAATATGTCATAACCAATGTGTGTGTAAGTTGAAGTTTGAATTTTAATCATAGATGTATAACAGTTATAACCAAAGTTCTTGCCACTTCAAAACTTTCCTTTGACTTTTAAATTTCCAACCCTTATCATCATTGATTGCATGTGAAAACTTGTTTGAATTCTTGTTTTTTCTCAAACTGTAATATGCTTCGTAAGGTTGTTATGTATGCAATTCATAGAAGCGTTTCTTTTTCATCATGATTTAAACAAGGGGGTCCCACCTATCTAGTATATTATTATATATATGTATATAAATAATGAGGCATTGCAACCCATTTGCAGGCAAGGGTATTACGTTGTGCTTCTGGGCGTCAACAAACTGGCGACTCCACAGGGAAATTTGTTTCTAACTGATTCAAAACTCAGTATGTCTAGTTTCACAAAACAGTAGAAGTAGATGATAGAAAAACTACTGAAAAGAATAGTTATGCAACAGGGGGAAAAATATGGTTTAAGGGAATAATGAGATGGGATTTTGGGAATAACTTATGGAAAGTGGTACATATGAGGGGGTTTGGTCCTATATGCATAGCATTTGAACAATATGTAACATACAATACTTCTTAAAGTTTCTGATATGCTCTTTGGATCTCAGGATGGAGGGAAGAAAGGGATAGCATAAACGGGGAAGAAGACAAAATCAACTATCCTACAATAGTGTTAAAAGCAAAAAATCAATTTTATCGATGTCTGAAAGGAGGACATCATGACAATGGTGTGTATTTTATTTTATGTTTATCAACAATATTTGTAGAATGACATTATTATGGAAAAAATTATCTAGACTTTATTTCTAATAATCACGAAAACAAAACAACAGAAATTGAAAATTCAATAAACCAATGTAAAAAGAAGACAGTAAAACAAAAGACTATATAAAGAAGTCATTTTTTTACAAGCGTTTAACGATCAAGCTGGTTCCATGTAATGTTTCAAGTGGGAACCATTAGTATTGTATGAGAACAACCTCTCTTCCAAATCCTTTAGGAGATATGAGTTTTCACCTAGGATAAAAGTGATTTTGAAAGGACCTACCCATAGTTTTTGGAACTTAGAGTGTCTTCCTCTCTCAGCATGGCTTGAGTCCCATAGTAGGAATTTCTCATCAATCTTGAATTCAACATCTTTTGCTCGTCTGTTAAAATACTTTTTCATAGTTTTTTGTCTTCTCTTTATGTTCTCTAAGGAAAAATTCATTTGTTCTTCCAGGGCTAACAATGCATTTATCTTTTGGGGAACATTGGAAGAATTTAATTCTTCAATCTGTAACATTGTTCGTAAGGAGGAAAGCTCCAGCTTGGTAGGAAGAATATCCTCTTGGCCATATATGAGCTGAAAGGGAATACAACCTGTGCTTTCCTTGGTGGTTGTGCGATCTTCCCATAGAGCGTAAGTGAGAAGTGTGTGCCACTGGAGAGGTTTATCCTTTATGGTCCTCTTAATGATCCTAACTGGATTCTTGTTAGTGGACTCTACTTGCCCATTTCCTTGGGGGTAATAAGAAAATGAAGTGAAATGTTTGACCCCTAATTTAACCAGAAATTGAGTCAACTTTGCAGAAATGAAGGTTGGTCCATTGTCCGTAATGATCTCTAATGGAATGCCAAATCTGGAAAAGATATTAGTTTCTAGTAAAGAAATTACCTGCTCATCATGTGTGTGTCTAAGAAGGACAGCCTCGGTCCATTTAGTAAATTAATCGGTGGTTTTCAAAATAAAAATATGCCCTGCAGAAGACGGAGGATTGATAGGACCAATAAAGTCTAGGCCCCATTTAGAAAAAGGGAAATATGGGAGGACAGGTTGTAAAGGCATGGCAAAAAGACATTCTTTCCCAGCAAATTTTTGGCACGTATCACAAGACCTTGATAATTTATAGGAATCTCGAAATATCGAAGGCCAATAGTAACCATTTCTTATGATTTTAAAGGCAGTAGCTTTAGCATAAAAATGGCCACGAATGTGAATGACAGAAACTAATGATCCATGAATTGCATGTAACAATTTATGTGCTTCTTTATCATTCACACATCGAAGTAATAAACCATCAACAGACCTTCTAAACAAAAGGTCTCCTAAAATGATATACCTGGAAGATTCGAGGCGGAGTCTCCTTCTCTTGTGAGGATCTAATTTATCTGGGCATTTTTTATGTTGTAAGTAATACACTAGATTTCTATACCAAGGATGCTCAGCTATAGAAAGATTTTGATTTCTAATATAGAATAGAGGTGAAAGAGGATTATCCTGATCATCAAGTTCTTCACTTGGTTCAGGATGTTGAGCTAACTTAAGGGCTAAGTCTCATCCCTTGATCGTTTTTGAATTCATGATGGTTAACTCATGCTCCTGAATTTTGGCAAGCCAATGCGCAAGTTTTTTTGAAAGATAAGTTTGTGGAAGAAGAAACTTGACAGCAGGAAAAGGGACTCTTACCTGCGTATGTTTGCCTAAAATAAAGTGGTGAAATTTTTCTATAGCATTAACAAGAGAAAAAGCATGTTTTTCAATATAAGAGTACTTTATTTCATCATCTGATAAACTTTGGCTCATGTGTGCTACAGGTTTTTCATTGTTTTGGTCATCACTTTGTAAGAGGATATCAAAAATTGTTTCCTCAGTGGAATTGGTATATATGATAAAATCTTTCTCAAAATCTGGTTTTGCCAAAACCGGTGTGGAACTGATTGCTTTCTTAATCCTAAGGAAATCATTTTCAACGGAATTTGTCCAAGAAAAAGAAAAATCTTGCTTCAAAATATTATGAATTGGTTTAACCATGACACCAAAATTAGGAACAAACCTACGCACAAAATTGATAATGCCCATGAAATATTGGACTTCTTTCTTGGAGGTGGGGGCGGGAAGGTTTAGAATAATAGTAATTCTTTCGGGATCAATGTTTATTCTTGAATCAGAAACAATATGATCGAGAATATTTCCCTTTGTGAAACTAAAAATAGATTTGGAAGGATTTAAATAAATGCCAAATTTTCTGCAATGGATGAGAACTTTTCTAACATGACCAAAATGATCCAACCAATTCTTTGAATAGAAAATCAAATCATCAAGATAAACTTGGATAATTTTACTGATCATATCGTCAAATCCTATCTGCATAGATCTTTGAAAAGTGGCACCTGTATTAGACAAGACAAAAGGCATGCGTTCATAAGAAAATGTGCCTCAGCATGTAGTAAATGTGGTTTTATATCCATCAATCATCTTTACCTTGATTTGATTATACCCAGAAAAGCCATCAAGTAAGGATATCATTTATGACCCTACAACCTGTGTAAAATCATTTCCATATTAGGGAGAGGAAAATGATATTTGACACTCGCTTTGTTCAATGCGCAGAAATCGACACATAATCTGATATGACCAGTAGTCTTCCGAACAGGGAACAGATTTGAAACCCACTTGGAAATATTATACTAGATTTCAATAATTTTTCCAACTCTTACCTAATAATAGCTTCGAGTGTGTTGACGATTAAAATCGCAACAAGGATTTCACCCGCAAAGTATTGCTAAAGCCTATTGTTTAAACTCTGCTAATGATATATAATACTGGTAGGTGGGACCCCCTTGTAGACTGGAGGCTCAGAGATAGTCTTATCACACATTTTATGTTGATGTTCGATGTTTCTTACAGGGTTCTACATGATTGATGATGAAATATTGGTTTTGTTTGTGACATAATGGCAGATAGATAATACATTTTATGTGTTGATTATGTCATTCTAAGCTCTAAATTCCATGTTATGAATGGCTTATATTTATTGTTATTACATTGACATTGTCGCCATGATTCATTACCCGTTGCACATGCACAAGACACATGTTAGTAACAACAAGAGACAAGAGCAATATGAAAAAAAAATCCAAGAAAGGGAACTATGCTATACTATGCTATACTATGTGCAAATGAAATAAAAAGAGTCAATGTTAGTCCTAACTAGCAATGTTAGTGGCTATACGATTTGTATTGAGTTGTATTGGGTGCATTTGATATATGTTATAGTATGGTTTGGGCAATGGTTAATATGGATTGGGGTGGCACAATTGGCAAGCAATATGTGCAAGTTTCGATGCATGGAATTAATGGCATGGATTAATGGTATGGTTTGGCTGGTTGTCGTGTACTATGAAATTGAATGAAATGGAGGATGGAAGCAACGTGCAGTAAATGCACATCACTCCATACTTCTCCCACTGGGTTGTCACCCTAGCATGGTTATTTTTCATTTGTTTTTGGTGTGGTTAAACTTCGAGATTCAGGCGTGGAAGGAACTTCTCAAATAGCTCGCATTCTTAAAGCCATTGGTTACAGGGATGGTTCTTTTTGCCCATCCATGAATTTGCTTTGTGTATGAAATGAACGTTGGCTGGGTAATGTGTTGGTCTGTGTTCCTTGATATTGGCAACTGTGTAAACGCACTGGTGTTTTCTATGAAATGATTGTGTGTGTTATTCGTTGCAAATGGAAAAATCAATGGTTGAAGTTGTGATTGTTCTATGTGGTGGAAGCTATGATGGATCTCTGTTGTTTTTATGGGTATTTGTTTGGATGGTTTCGCTCTGTTTATCCTTGTTGGCCGCCTCCTCACAATTAACGGTAACCATACCCGGCTGAATTCGGTGCTATGGGGTTGTTGTGTATGTTTCAAACCACCTTTTGGTCACTGTATATATTTTCACCTGGTAGTTGTCTTTTTTTTGTAGTATTGGCATCAACATAGTTGGTTTTGGGGCGGCCATTATGCCAAGAAGTATGCTTTAGGGTTGTTGGTAATACCTGGGTTCTGCATTTCCATCGGCATTGTTATAAGTGGTTTGGCTCTTGAGAAGAGCGTGAGGATTATGACTTTGCGCATTCTTGGTATTGGTTACTCTCTAGTGAGAAATTTTTGCTCCTCTGCATGGTGGCCTACCCTACCAGGTGTCGAACTGTCACCCTGTTTTACAAAGCTAAGGGTTATAAGGATTGTGGTTCCACTGTGCTTGTCTTAAAGGTTCTCACCTACTGTCGATTTGGTTGACCTCTAGTCTCCCTGTGTTTGGTGATCGAGTGAACCCTTGATTATTCTTGTGTTCATAGTTACAGAGCCCGATTTTGATAAACCCAGCCAGTCAAACTCTTGTCGGGTATCTTGTTGACTGTCATAATTTGGTTGAGTGGTTTGAAAGTGGCTTTGATTATTGTCTCGTCTCTGTTTGATCGGGTTGTTGGAGAGTTGTAATTCGAAATGAGAATTCGTATACAGTCGTTGCCTCCTTTTGTTGTGACAGTTGAATTAATAACTCAGCATTGTTATAATTGGTTGATTGGGAGTAAACGGTAATGTACAGTCACAAAGATCCCTATTTTCATTATGTGTTGGTCTGTGTGTTCCTACAACATGGTATCAATTGAAGTTGGTGGTTTTTGTGTGTTTAATTTGTCCCGATCGGGATTATTGCAAGTTGGAAAGTTGATGATTGTGACTTGATTGTTTATTGTGTTGGTTTATGGAGACATCGTGCATCATTTTTTTTTATTTCACCATCAGAAATGAAGCATGAGTTTTTTATTATGGGTTCATTGCAAATGTAATTGATTAATATTGTCAAAAGAATGAGTTTGGGCAGGTTTTAAAAGAGTCTGTTCAACTGAGGAAAATACCTGTGTCTATGTTTGATTTGAGGATTTAGAAATTATGGGCAGTGGTTGATGTTTTTATATGTTGAACATAGTTAAAGAAATATGACTGTGTGTTCCTTTCGATTTTGTTTTAAATATAAAAGGGAAGGAAATGAAAAGAACGGAATTCTTTTAAACAAGATGGGTGAAATTCATGACGATTATGAGTATGATTATACATTGTATTAATTGAAAAAAATTTAAAATGAAATTGGATGTGTGACAGTGAACAAGTTTTAACACACAGTAATTGTTTAATTGGTCACAGTAATTGTTTAATTGGTGTTGGATCGCTTGCATTAAATACATAACTGTTTTATGGATTACTTAATTGATTTTACGAACAGTATTCGCTTTTTTGCCTACCATTATTTCACTTTTAGCACATTACAATCCCCTCGCCTTCCCATTTTCACTATCCACTCCCTGTTACTAAAATTTAAATATATTTAAGATAAATTATGTATTATAACAGTTAAAGATATCGCATAGGGATGAATTACAGTGATATATTCTTTTGGTTTACGATACATTTGATTGTTTGATGTCTATGAGCAGTAATCATGATCTTTTCCCCCTCATTTTAACACTTTTCGCTCAATACAATCCCTCACATATCCTAGAACCCTTGTTCACCCCCTGCTCATTGACACTATTAAATGACTTGTATGGATTGGATTGCATGAGTTTGATATGTTGTTGAGCCAAATTTTATTTCATATTTAAAAGAGTTGTCATGTATGGTTGTTAAAGAAACTATTTTCTAATCAATAATGCATACAGGAATGAGCTTTTTCAGTAGAGGTAGTCATGGTCGGGGTAACTGAGGAAGAGGAAATTGGAACAGGGGCCCTAGAAGGCCAATATTCTCTATACACTTTGATGCAGACTCGTAAGAATTAGGCCAGCTATTTCAAGCTGGATTTTTTAACTGGATTGGGCAAGGAGTTGTCCAACCTAGGCATGAAAGGCCTCCCTTCCAAGCCCCATGTGTCCCTGGTATCCCAGTGCCTCCTCATGTCTCACTGCAACCTGAAGTCCCTGAAAACGACGGATGGCAGGAGATTGTCCACCCGGCAGTCTCCCAACATCATGGTTGGCCTAACTTGTCTCTACCTGCCCCTCAACTTGTTAATAAAATTGCCCAAGATGCCCTTGTCCACTCACCAGTACAATCTTCTCATGCAAGCAAAAGGTTAAAAACCAAAGCCCACCATTCTCCTGACAAAGGAAAAGATGATGCTACCCCTTCCTCACCCTCAAATGACTCTGCCAAATTCGTGTCCTCCCGCATGCATTTGAGAGATGATTTATCTCATGTGATCAGTGAGATTAGGCCTAAAGGCTCCACACAGCCTAAGGAAAATTCAGAGAGATCAAAAGGTGACAGCAACAACAAGGGAAAGATTGCCTCCCAGAGTGGCAAATATGTATTTTAAGTTTTTATTTATTAATTGTTGAGAACAGTTGACTTCTAAAATTTTGGACAGCACACTATTTTTTGGGATATATGGGTAATATATTTTTGTAAATAATTTCAATTATCATTGATATAAATTGTCAAAATATGAAAGTGATGATGGGAGTCACAAGGAGGGATGTTTTGTTTGATTAACTAGTTGTGTTATGATTGTTAAAGAATTAAAGGGAGTCACAAGGGGTCCCACTTACTAGTTATTATTTATTAAAAGCCCTTATTATGATTTTATTAATTTTCCCCCTTAATTAAAAAGTTGGTTGAGTTTTAGTTAACTTAACTAAAGAAGTAGTTCAACTAATTCAACCAATTCTAATTTTCTTAAAGGCAAAAGGAAAATGAGGAACAAGAGGAGAATAGAAGGAGAAGCATACTAAGGTTTGCTCTTTGAGTTTTGTTGAGATAATTTAGTTTTCATTCATTCCTTAATTCATTAGAAGCCTAATTCTTTTTTATGATAGCAGGGTCCTATTGTAGACAGTAAGATTCAGGGTTGAATTACATCATTCAGACACTTGTTTTTCAGAGGTGTTGATATATCTTTGATAGTCTATGTAGACTTGTCTGTTTGTGAACTAAATTTCATGACTAACAAAAGCTATTGTGCAGATTCGAGTGGGCAGCAATCTGTGGCAAGTTGATCCAGATTTTAAAGTTCAGTTTTTTACTTTCTGTCAGAAATCCTTTTGTATGTTTCATCAGGGACATCAAAGTTTGACTTTGGTCCAAAACTTCCTCGGGAAATTTTGTAAAGAGAATGATTATTTTGATGAATTGGAATGAAATAAATGATTTCTTTATGTCTCATATGTTTTTAGTATTGACTTGGTGTCTTTACTTCTATCTCTATATTTATTTCAGCATCTATATGTTCAGAAAATTACATAAATGATGAATTTTTCAGCAAGCTTTTATTTATAAAAAAAACCAGCCTAAGCACTTGTAATCAATACTTGTGAATTAGGATACCAATTTTGATGACTATAAACATAGGGTGATATTCCCGTCTATTTTTCTTTAGCCAAGTAGGATCTGAAAATGTTTGAGTAAGATCATTTCATATCTTTTCCTCAACATTTATTTGGTGACCATACTGGGGAGATATTCAATATCTCTTTGGTTGATTTTTATGCTCGACTATCATCGAATACATCTATTTTTCTGATATTGATTCTTTGACTGTTTTATTTCTTAATGACTGTACTTGTTGCAAGGCAACCCAATATTGAGCTCGATCTTCAAGATCAAACCGGCATTGCTTTGAATTTGTTTAACACCATTTTAGACATTGATAATACTCGAGTTGAGCTAAATCATTCTTGGGAAGCAATTGAACGAGACATTAGTGCCCAAGAACATTGGGAAGTTAGACATAGACATCCTAGAAATCAGCAATAACCTTCTTGTTCCTTCAGATTTGGCCTTCTTTTCATGTCCTTAGAATCTCATGTTTCTAGGAGAAGAAGAGGCTTATCACCTGAAATTAATTCTATTGCTGAAATAGGAAGAAGGAATGTTGTGTTATCAACCCAACAAAGTGCTCTAAGGAGAACCTTGTATGATTCATCCAGTTCGTACTTTTCTCCCTTACCTATCATCCACAAGATGGCATCTAGTGGTGGCTCTGGTGGCACTGGAAGTGCTTCCTCCTCTAAGTCTTCAACTTCTTCAGTGATTGGTAGCTTATATAGCCACCATATCCTTGTCCAATCTACCACAAATCCCACCAAAGTCATCAATAAGTATGGGCTTTTTCAATTTGAAGAAGACGCCACAACCACACCGTGGCATGTTTCCTCTCCTCTTAACCTAGCACCTACTACTCGTCCACTTCCTAAATTTAAAGAGAATCTCCCCAGGTTTTTCAGGAAATAACATTGTCACTACAAATGAACACCTGGTGGCATTTTCTAATGTCTATCACAACATAGGGGCCAATGACAACGATACTTGCATGCGCTTATTTGTCAATTCCTTGGAAGGAAAGGTTGCGGTCGATTTCTTTGACCTTCCTCCTAAGATTATGTCTACTTGGGAGGAGTTACTCTATTGGTTCAAATCCACCTATGGGAAATCTAAAAGCCTAGTTGAGCAGTTATGGGAGTAAAATAACATCGCATATAATAATGGTGAGACCATCAATTCCTTCAACTTGTGTTTCACTAAGTTATACAATCAAATCCCTGAACTCATTTGACCTCATAACCAAGCTGCTTTCATGCATTACTACAATGCATTACCTTCCCTCTATCGTCATAGGCTTGAGGAAAAATCCATTGATAACCTCGGTTCCACTCTGCATACTTGTTTGGAGTATGAAGAACATCTTGAAAGAACAAGTCTTCCTCAGGGAGAATCGGTTAAATAGACAAACATGTTCGCCCTCTTACAACTAGTACAAGATATGAATAATTGTATGATAGTGTTTGAGCAAAAGGAAAATGTCTCCCCTCTCACCCCGGGAGCTTCATCCTCTTCTGCACCACCCTTTAAAAGTTCAATTGAGAATAATTTTCAGCCTAAAGCTATCATGTCTCGAAGTTGGTGTAACTTTTGCGAGGAACACCATGAGGAAACCACATGTGAGGTAAGGAAGAGCACCAAAGATAATATCTTTAGTAAAAGACCATAAAATACCATCGTTGTCCTAGATTTTGTAGAGCCAGAAGATGTCATGATCATTAATACTAGGAACAAATCCTATGCTCCTAAAGGCAAATTTGATCCTCCCCGCAATTCTTCTAGCCTGAGCTCATCCTCACCAATTGATATTATTTAGGTTCCTAAGGTTCCTGATAGTCGAGGAACTACTTCCCCTCTCCCCTCTTCCAAATACAATATCCTAAATTAGTTGGCCAACATCATAGCAGATGCAACCCTTCTGAACATGGTTGTCGTCCCTGAACAACAGAGGCATCTAAAACAATTCATGGAAGGAAAATCTTATGTTGTAGCCAACCTCTCTTAAGAGGTGAATGAAGAGGATTTGTCTGTAAATAAAATAGGTGTACATAACTTTAGATACCCTATAAAAAATCCCCCTTTTTATATTTCTATAAATATTATGGATAAGATTGCCCATTGTCGCCTCATTTATGGCGGTTTGGGCCCAAGTGTAATGTCAAAGATTATTATGGACGAGCTAGGCTTGTCTTGTACAAATGAAAACTCCAGAAGTATGCTCTCTTATAATAGTCTACAACAAAGGACCATAGGTGAGATTAAAGATGTGACCTTAGTTTTGTGCACACACCCTGAAATAAGGACAACCCTTAGTATTCAGGCAATTGATATGTCAGTAAGAAATTACTCAATCATATTGGGAAGAGATTGGCAAGCTTTGACAGGTGGATACCTCTCACTCGACGGGACACATTTATCTGTTCCTCAGAACGGTAAAAACATTATAGTCCTTAGAGAGGGAAGGATTTCACCTTACATAGAAAGTGTCCCACAACCTAAAGTGAACTATATTGAAGAGGACCTAGGGGTGTATTCCATATTTTTTGAGGAAGATAACATTCCCTTGGAACAAATCGATTTAGATGATTGTATGTGGCACATGCACTTTGATGGTTCATGCTCTAGTGAAGGTAACGGAGCTGGAATAATCTTGTACTCTCCTATGGGGAAAATTCATAACTTTTCTTACAGGTTGGAGTTTGCTTGCACAAACAAAGTCACTGAATTTGAATATTTATTATTAGGCATTGAAAATGCCTATAATCTAGGTTGTGGTCACCTTGCAGATTTTGGAGATTCCGAGCTTGTTGTGAACCTTGTACGTAAGATATATTCTCCTAGCAACAAGTTGATGAAACGATACACCCAAACTATTTGGGCACTTATCTCAAACCTATTATCTTTCAACATTACTCATGTTAAGAGGGAATTGAACTCAATGGATGATCGGTTAGTTGTTTTTGCATCCTCTCCTAATCAGCAACTTCTGCCACACAGACCTGATTGTACTTTTCAATCTCTATATTGTCCACATATCCCTGACAATATAGAATCTTGGCAGGTCTTCCCTAGTGATGATAGCATCTTTTCTTTCATTCAAAATAAACCTTATAAGCAAATGGAAATTATATCCATAGAAGATAAGAAGATTCCTAAGGGCTCAACTCCTCTGGAGAGTTCGTTTTCATTGAGTGATGTAGAAAATAAAGAAAAATAGAAAGAAGAGGAGTCAAAAAGAAAGGTGGGTGAAACCATCTCCTTGAACATTGGATCACCCGAGTCTCCAAAGAATGTTAAAATAGGTGCCCAATGTTCTGATGAAGAGAAAATGAAGTTTGCTAATCTGCTTGGTGAATTTCAAGATGTTTTTTCTTGGTATTATGAGCATCTTTGTGGTTTTGATCCTTCTCTCATATAGCATGCCATTCCCATCAAGGAAGGCATAAAACCAGTTAGGAAAAAAAATACCGATCAACCCTGCACTGGAAGCAACTATTCGAAAGGAGTTGGAAAAATTCTTGAAGGCTGGAATCATCTTTCCGGTCAAGTATTCTGAATGGGTTTCAAATTTGTATATGTTCGGAAAGCCACTAATCATATCATATTTTGTGTTGATTTTAGCACATTTAATCGGGCTATTATGAAAGATCACTTTCCTCTCCCTGACATGGAAATGATTCTGGAGCAAGTTGCAAGGTCACGGATGATGCCCTTACTTGACGGATTTTCCGGTTACAATCAAATCAAGATAAAAGGGGAAGATACATACAAAACCATATTTATTACTCATTGGGATACCTTTACTTATGAACATATGCCTTCTGGCTTATCTGATGCAAGTACCACTTTTAAAATACTTATGCAAATAACTTTTGACGATTTGATCGGTAAATTTATTCATATCTATATTGATGATCTAATTGTGTACTTTAAAGGGCTATCAATTGTATTGAAGTTGCAAGAATTATGGTTGGGTCCTTTCAATATTGCTTTTGTCCTGTGTATTAACTCTTACATTCTAAAATATTTGCAGGAGCGATTGTTTTCCTACAGCACTAACGGTTCTCACTTAAAACACTACGTGGAACCAACTTGAAAAGTTTTAACGTTGTTTGGACATTCTGTATATTAGTAGTCTAGTTATGCTTTCATTTTCACCATTGTTTTTCATTTCTTCTTTTACAGTAGTTTAATTTATGCTTCCTTTTTAATAGCTTTCATGCTGCTTTTGCAATTCTATCATTTTATTTCTGTTGTTTTAAATTTTGAAGTCCCATTTATGTCATGAATTTTATTGGTTTTCATCTTTTTAGTTTAATTTCAGTCAAGAATAAGATGTTGGATCAGTTATTCCATAGTGACACTTCTGCAAGGTGTTGTTAGTCAATAACAATCAATCTTACACAGTTGTTACGATGCTCCCCTTGAAAGCATATTTGAATTTGTTATATGCTTTCACTATTGTCTTATAAAGAAATTGGTGATCTCCCACTTCTGCTTTCCATTTCTTCATCCATTTGAGAATTAAAAGAGCAAGTCCATAAATTTTTCTCCTTGAAGTAAAGAGCAAATTTTGGTTGAATGATTATGCATACAGGGATAAACCCCCTCATACTTAACATTTTCCATGAGTTATTCCCAAATTCCCTGTCATTTTTCCATTAAATCCGCTCACTTCCCCCTGTTGCATAATCATTCGGGTTATACCTTCTTGATCCATTTTTCTTGGTTTGTGAAACCATACATTCTGAGTTCTAATCTGTTGGAAACAGATTTCCCTGTGGAGTCACTTGTTTGTTGACGATTAAAATTGCAACGAGGATTTCATCCGCAAAGTATTGCTAAAGCATATTATTTCAACTATGTTAATGATATATAACACTAGTAGGTGGGACCCCCTTATAGACTGGAGGCTCAGAGATAGTCTTATCACACATTTTAAGTTGTTGTTCGATGTTTCTTACAGGGTTCTACATGATTGATGATGAAATATTGGTTTTGTTTGCGACATAATGGAAGATGGATAATGCATTTTATGTGTTGATTCAGTCATTCTAAACTCTAAATTCCATGTTATGAATGGTTTATATTTACTTCTATTACATTGACATTGTCACCATGATTCATTACCTATTACACCTGCACAAGACACATGTTAGTAACAACAAGAGACAAGAGCAATATGAAAAAAAAATCCAAGAAAGGGAACTATGCTATACTATGCTATATTATGTGCAAATGAAATAAAAAGAGTTAATGTTAGTCCTAACTAGCATTGTTAGTGGATATACGATTTGTATTGAGTTATATTGGGTGCATTTGATATATGTTATAGTATGGTTTGGGAAATGGTTAATATGGATTGGGGTGGCACAATTGGAAAACAATATGTGCAAGTTTCGATGCATGGAATTAATGGCATGGATTAATGGTATGGTTTGGTTGGCTGTCGTGTACTACGAAATTGAATGAAATGGAGGATGGAAGCGACGTGCAGTAAATGCATGTCACTCCATACTTATCCCACTGGGTCGTCACCCTAGCATGGTTATTGTTCATTTGGTTTTGTTGTGGTTAAGCTCTGATATTCAGGCATGGTAGGAATTGCTCGACCATCTCGCATTCTTAAAGACATTGGTTACAGGTATGGTTCTTTTTGTCCATCCATGAATTTGCTCTGTGTATGAAATGAATGTTGGCTTGGTAATGTGTTGGTCTGTTTTTTCTTGAGATTGGAAACTGTATAAACGCATTGGTGTTTTCTCTGAAATGATTGTGTGTGTTATTCGTTGCAAATGGAAAAATCAATGGTTGAAGTTGTGATTTCATTGGTTGTTTTGTGTGGTTGAAGTTGTGATGGCTCTCTGTTGTTTTTATGGGTATTTTGTTGGAGGGTTTCGCTCTGTTTAGCCTTGTTGGCCGCCTCCTCACAATTAATGGTAACCATACCCAGATGAATTCGGTGCTATGGGGTTGTTGTGTATGTTTCAAACCATCTTTTGGTCACTGTATATCTTTTCACCTGGTCGTGGTTTTTTTTTGTAGTATTGACATCAGCACAGTTGGTTTTGGGGTGGCCATTATGCCAAGAAGTATGCTTTAGGGTTGTTGGTAATACCTGGGGTTTGCATTTCCATCAGCACTGTTATAAGTGGTTCAGCTCTTGAGAAGAGCGTGAGGGTTATGACTTTGAGCATTCTTGGTATTGGTTACTCTCCAGTGAGAAATTTTCGCTCCTCTGCATTGTGGCCTACCCTACCTGGTGTCGAATTGTCACCCTATTTTGAAAAGATAAGGGTTATAAGGCTTGTGGTTCCACCATGCTTGTCTCGAAGGTTCTCACCTATGGTTGATTTGGTCGACCTCCAGTCTCCTTGTGTTTGTTGATCGAGTGAACCCTTGATTATTCTTGTGTTCATAGTTACAGAGCCTGATTTTGATAAACCCAACCAGACGCACTCTTGTCGGGTATCTTGTTGATTGTCATAAGTTGGTTGAGTGGTTTGACAATTTCTTTGATTATTGTATCATCTCTGTTTGATCGGGTTGTTAGAGAGTTTTAATTGGAAATTAGAATTGGTATACAGTCGTTGCCTCCTTTTGTTGTGACAGTTGAATCGATAACTCAGCATTGTTATAATTCGCTGATTGGGATTAAACGGTAATGTACAGTCACAGAGATGCCTCTTTTCATTATGTGTTGGTCTCTGTGTTCCTACAGCGTGGTATCAATTGAAGTTGGTGGTTGTTGTGTGCTTAATTTGTCCCGATCAGGATTATTGCAAGTTGAAAATTTGATGAATGTGACTTGGTTGTTTACTGTGTTGGTTTATGGAGACATTGTGCATCATTTTTTATTGCACCATCAAAAATAAAGCACGAGTTTTGTATTATGGTTTCATTGCAAATGTAATTGATTAATATTGTCAAAAGAATGAGTTTGGGCAGGTTTTAAAAGAGTTTGTTCAACTCAGGAAAAGACCCGTGTCTATGTTTGCTTTGAGGATTTAGAAATTATGGGCAATGGTTGTTGTTTTTGTATGATAAACAGAGTTGAAGAAATATGACTGTATGTTCCTTTGGATTTTGTTTTAAATATAAAAGGGAAGGAAATGAAAAGAACATAATTATTTTAAACAAGATGGGTGAAAGTTGTGACGATTCTGAGTACAATTATACACTGTATTAATTGAAAAAAATTTAGAAAGAAATTGGATGTGTGACAGTTAACAAGTTTTAACACACAGTAATTTTTTAATTGGTCACAGTAATTGTTTATTTGGTGTTGGATCATTTGCATTAAATATAGAACTTTTTTATGGATTACTTAATTGATTTTACGAACATTATTCTCTTTTTTCCCTACCGTTATTTCACTTTTCGCACATTACAATCCCCCTCACCTTCCCATTTTCACTATCCACTCCATGTTCCTAAAATTTAATTATAGTTAAGATAAATTATGTTTTATAACAGTTAAAGAGATCGTACAGGGATGAATTACAGTGATATATTCTTTTGGTTTACGATACAGATGATTGTTTGATGTCTATGAGCAGTAATCATGATCTTTCCCCCCTCATTTTAACACTTTTCTCTCAATACAATCCCTCACATATCCAAGAACCCTTGTTCACCCCATGCTCATTGACATTATTAAACGATTTGTATGGATTGGATTGCATGAGTCTGATATGTTGTTGAGCCAAATTTTATTTCATATTTAAAAGAGTTGTCATGTATGGTTGTTAAAGAAACTATTTGTTAATCAATAATGCATACAGGAATGAGATTTTTTACCAGAGGTAGCCATAGTCTAACCGAGGAAGAGGAAATTGGAACATGGACCCTAGAAGGCCAAGATTCTCTATACACTTCGATGCAGACTCGCAAGAGTTAGGCCAACTATTTCAAGTTGGATTTTTTAGATGGATTGTGCAAGGAGTGGTCCAAACTAGGCCTGAAATGCCTCCCTTCCAAGCCCCATAGGTCCTTGGTATCCCAATGCCTCCTCATGTCTCACTGCAACCTAAAGTCCCTGAAAACGACGAATGGAAGAAGATTTTCCACCTGACAGTCTCCCAACACCGTGGCTGGCCTAATTTATCTCTACCTGCCCCTCCACCTATTAATCAAATTTCCCAAGCTTCCCATGTCCACTCACTAGTACAGTATTCTCATGCAATCAAAAGTTTAATAATCGAGGCCCGCCATGCTTCTGACAAAGTAAAAGTTGATGCTGCCCCTTCATCACCCTCAAATGACTCTGCTAAATCCGTCTCCTCCCGCATGCATTTGAGATATGATTTCTCTCATGTGATCAGTGAGATTAGGCCTAAAGGCTCCACACAGCCTAAGGAAAATTCAGAGAGATCAAAAGGTGACAACAGCAACAAGGGAAAGATTTCCTCCTAGAGTGGCAAATATGGATTTTAAGTTTTTATTTATTAATTGTTGAGAACAAATGACTTCTGAAATTTTGGACAACACACTATTTTTTGGGATATATGGGTAATATGTTTTTGGAAATAATTTCAATTATCATTGATATAAATTGTCAAAATATGAAAGTGATGATGGGAGTCACAAGGAGGGGTGTTTTGTTTGATTAACTAGTTGTGTTATGATTGTTAAAGAACTAAAGGGAGTCACAAGGGATCCCACCTACTAGTTATTATTTATTAAAAACCCTTTTTATGTTTTTTTTTACTTTTCCCCCTAAACTAAAAAGTTGGTTGAGTTTTAGTGAACTTAACTAAATAAGTAGTTCAACTACTTCAACCAATTCTAATTTGTTGAGGAGAATAGAAGGAGAAGCATACTAAGGTTTTCTCTTTGAGTTTTGTTGACATAATTCAATTTTCATTCATTCCTTAATTCATTAGAAGCTTGATTATTTGTTATGATAGTAGGGTCCTATTGTAGACAACAAGATTCACGGTTGAATTACATCATTCAGACACTTGTTTTTCAGAGGTGTTGATCTATCTTTGATAGCCTATGTAGACTTGTCTATTTGTGAATTAAATTTCATGGCTGACAAAGGCTATTGTGCAGAGTCGAGTGGGAAGCAATCTGTGGCAAGATGATCCAGCTTTTAAAGTTCATTTTTTTACTTTCTGTCAGAAGTCATTTTGTGTGTTTCATCAGGGACATCTAAGTTTGACTTTGGTCCAAAACTTCCTCGGGAAATTATGTAAGGAGAACGATTATTTTTATGAATTGGAATGAATTAAACGATTTCTTTATGCTCATCTGTTTTTATTATTGACTTGGTGTCTTTACTTCTGTCTCTATATTTATTTTAACATCTATATGTTCATAAAATTACATAAATGATGAATTTTTCAGCAAGCTTTTATTTATAAAAAAACCAGCCTAAGCACTTGTAATCAATACTTTTGAATTAGGATACCAATTTTGATGGCTATAAACATAGGGTGATATTCCCGTCTATTTTTCTTTAGCCAATCAGGATCTGAAAATGTTTGAGTAAGATCATTTCATATATTTTCCTCAACATAGTGTAGGGTTAATAGGTCTTTGTTTTTGCCTAACTGGTATTACCTCTTCCTTTATAGGAATGGAATGTTGTATAAGAGAGGGATCAAAACCACGAATATCCTCGTATGACCATGCAAAAACATCTTGAAATTCACGAAGTAGCTCAGTGATTTTTTGCTTTTCTTCATCAGAAAATTAGACACCTAGTTTAACGATATTTGGATATTCGGGTGTCCCAAGGTTCAAGGAAATGGCATCACCCACTTTCCTTTTCAACTCCTCTTCCTTATGTGTCTCTTTGTTTCCTACATCACTCAACGAAAATGAACTTTCGAGAGGAGTCAAGCCTTTAGGAAATTTATCATCTTCAATAGATATGATTTATTTAGGCTTAAGCGGTTCATTTTGTATGAAAGCACAAATGCCTTCATCACTTGGGAAAACTTTCCATGACTCTATGTTATCAAGGATGTGAGGACGATATAGAGATTGGAACATACAGTCAGGTCGTTGAGGTAAAAATTGTCGGGTAGGAGATGTCGCAAACACAACTAACCTATCAGCCATTTAATTAAGTTCCCTCTTAACATGAGTGATGTTAAATGATAACAAATTTGAAATGAGCATCCAAATAGCTTGGGTATAGTGTTTAAGCAACTTGTTTCTTGGTGAATAAATCTTACATACAAGGTTCACCTCAAGTTCAGAATCACAAAAAATTGTAAGGTGGCCACAACCAAGGTTATATGCATTTTCAATGCCTAACAGTAAGGCCTCAAACTCGGTAACATTGTTTGTGCAAGCAAATTATAACCTATAAGAAAAATTGTGGATTCTACGTATAGGAGAATATAGGATGATTTCGGATCCATTACCTTCATTTGAGCACGAGCCATCGAAATGCATGTGCCACATGCCATCGTCAAAATCAATTGGTTCAAGGATAGTGTCACCCTCATCAGCAAATATAGGGTATACTCCCAAATATTCCTCAAGATAATTTACGTTAGGTTGGGGAACAGTCTCTATATATGGTGAAATTCTTCCTTCCCTAAGGACTATAATATTATTTTTGTTCTGAGGGACAGATAGATGTGTTCCGTCAAGCGAAAGATATCTACATGTTAAGGCTTTCCAGTCTCTTCCTAAGATAATTTAATAGTTTCTTACTAGCATATCAATTACTTGGATGTTGAGGGTTGTTCTTATATCAGGGTGTGCGCATAGAACTAAGGTTACGTCCTTGATTTCACCTATATTTGATTGTTGCAAACTGTTATAAGAGAGCATGCTTCTAGAATTTTCATTAGTGCGCGATAAGCCAAGCTCTTCCATGATAATTTTTTACATTACATTTGGACCAGACCCACCATCAATTAGGAAACAATGAGCTATTTTATCCATAATTTTTACAGAAATATAAAAAGGGGGATTTCTTACAGGGTTCCTAAAATTATTTACACCTATCTTTTTTACAGATGAATCCTCTTCTTTTGACTCTTCAACAAGATTGGCTATTGTAGAAACTTTCCATTCCATAAAATTCTTGAGATGCTTTTGTTGTTCTGGGATGATAACCATGTCCAAAAGAGTAGCATCAGCCTTGATATTATCCAATTGGTTAAGGATGTTATATTTAGAAGAGGGAAGAGGGGAAGGCAATCCTTGATTTTACGAAACTCTGACAGCTTGTGTATCAGTACTTTGAGAAGATGAGCTTGGTGTGGAAGAAGTACGAGGAGGACCATATTTACCCTTGGCCATGTAAATTTTGTTTCTGGTATTTATTACCATAACATCCTCTGGTTCAACCCAATCTAGAACAATGATTGTGGTATCGGGGCTTTTGCCAAAGATCTTATCTTTGGGATTTTTCTTAACTTCGCAAGTACTTTATTCATGATTTTCTTCACAGAAGTTACACCAATTGCGAGACATAATGGCCTTTGGCTGAAAAGTATTTTCATTAGTATTCCTAAAAGGCACTCAGGAAGAAGAATATACCCTAGGGGCGGGCGAAGAAACACTTCCCTTTTGTTAGTAGGCTAGCATCCTATTGTTCATATATTTCACGAGTTGTAGGAGGGAAGACATATATGTTTGCTTGACCGAGTCCCCTTTAGGGAGACCCATTCTTTTGAGTTTCTCCTCATATTCTAGACAAGTATGAAGAGAAGAACCAATATTGTCAATAGCCTTTTCTTCGATTCTATGACGATAAAGGGAAGGTAGGGCATTATAATAATGCATGAAAGCAGCCTGATTTTGGGGGCGGATTAGTTCAGGGATTTGATTTCATAATTTTGTGAAGCGAAGGTTAAAATACTTAATGGTTTCACCATCTTTATAGGAAATATTTTTTTATTCCCTTAACTGCTCAGTTGGACTCTTGGACATTCCATAAGTGGACTTTAACCAATAAACCAATTCTTCCCATGTGGAAAGGATTTTGGGAGGGAGATCAAAAAAATATGTCGCAGCTTTCCCTTTGAGGGAGTTGACAAATAGACGCATGTAAGTGTCGTTATCATTAACCTCAATATTATGACAAGCATTAGAAAATTCTACTAGGTTTTCATTTGTAGTAACAATATTATTTCCTGAAAACTTAGGTAGATGTTCCTTAAACTTCGGTAATGGGTGAGTAGCAAGTGCCAAAATTAAGGGAGAAGACGCATTCCATGGGGTAGTCATAGCATCTTCTTCGAACTGGAAAATCCCATATTTCTTTATCACTTTAGTAGGATTGAAGTGGATTGAACAGGTACCTGATGACTGTATAAACTACCAACTACTAACGAAACTGAAGGTTGAGAGGAGGAGGCACCTCCGGTTCCACTACCACTACCCACAGATATCATGTTGAAGATAATAGGTATAGGTGATGAAGGTGAACTAGAAGAATCAGATAAATTTATCCTTAGAGCACTTTCTTGTATTGATAAAACAATTTTCCTCCTTCCTATTTCAAAAATAGGAGTAGCTTCAAGGGACAATCCTCTTCTCCTTCGAGAGATGCGAGGATTTGAGGACATGAAAAAGAAAACCAAGGATTTAGGAAAAGAGAGGTTACTATTGATTTATGGGCTGTTTTTGCCTAGCTTCCCAGTGTTCATGGATAATTATATCTCTTTCAATTGTTGGATTACTATGAGGGGGGGTGAATCAGTAATAGTACAATTATAATCCTTTTTATCCAAATTGATCCAAGTGTTATATCAAAGTAGTATTATTATCCAATAATGAGAAATAAGAAAAGAACAATCACACACATACACAGTACACTAGTGTTTTACATGGAAACCCAAATCGGGAGAAAACCACAGAATGTTTTTTCTTATATGTCTTGAAGAATTACATTCATTGGAAGCACCAACTTCCTTTGTTTTCCAGCTACAACTGGAAGTAGGCTCCAACCCCCTAGATTCTTAGGCTACAACCTGAGGGAAGCTCCAACTCCCCAATTCTCTGGCTACAACCAGAAGGAGGCTACAACCCCCCTATGTTCTCTGGCTACAACCGAAAGGTGGTTACAACCACATATCCTTGCCCCATCCTGCCACCATGAAGTATAAGTAGAATGATGGAACCAATGTTACACTATCACTGTGATATTTACCACTGTAAACCTGTACCAATAAATCTAAACCATGCATCAACTTGTACCTCAACCTGTAATCAACCTGTACCATAAACAAGTGCATCAACCATGCACCAACCTGTACCAAACAACATATAATCAACTTGTACCATAAACAAGTGCATCCGACCATGTACCAATTATGTACCAATCATGTTTCAACTACTCATCAACTATGACTCATCAATATGTACCAACATCATTAACTATACACCTCATGTATGTGCCAACTCATCAACTACTTGTCTTAACCATGTACTCAACATGTACCTCAACCAAAAGACCTCATCAATTTCATCATCCAAATCTCATTTGTAGCTCTGTAATAGACCTGGTGTATATGATCACATTCCTATAAACCTTCCTTAACTTTAACAACAAGAGACTGGAATTTTCATCAAACTTTTCTTTAGTCTCGCATGCCTAGTTTTGGATTAGTCAACAACCCTAACTTGAAGTAATCATAACTTTGTACATGTAATGTATAAAGATATGAAACTGATATACAATGTTCTTCAGTGTGTTTTGTGCAATTCCTCCAACTTTCACTACTTGGAACCTCTCAGAAAAGGAGTTATAGCAAAAATGGCATACCTTGCTGAATTCTGGCTTATTCTAGAGAGAAACCTTGTAGAGCGTGCTACGTACGGAATATTTGTTGAAATGATCTGAAACTGTTAAAAAGAATACTACATACTATAAAATAACCAACACATTTTGTCTCACTGAATTTGGATCTTTTATGAAAACTTTATGACGTTTTTACACGAAACACTTGTTTTTTACTAGTTTCAGGACTAGCCACAAACTCTATTTTCCACGAAGTGTAACTCCCAAAATACAACGACCCACAAGATGAATTTTTTACCAAATATACATGGATATGTTTTATCAATGGAATAGCAATTTCACGGTCTGAATCATTATAGAAAAAAAGTTATAGCGAAAATGGTAAGATGACCTGTAAATAACATACCTTAGAAAGCAACATCAAAAGAATTTATCCTTCCTTGCATTTCGGCCTTCTTTTCTTCACCTTCCCTCAGAATTTCGGCTTAGATATCCTTGGTTACCTCAAACAAATATAGATATTCAATATGCTCAAGTGTAATTAAAATGAGAGAGTCTTGCCTCTTATTTATACTCTCCAAGTAGCTTCCTTGAAAACATCTTATAGGTCACTTGGCCCCACTTTCCTTATTTTAGGGTTAATCCACTTCTAATTTATCCATTAAATTTATTATTGAAATAATTTATTTTGTATTCACTTTGAATTATAATACACTCATTACTTCACTTTATTATTTACCTTTTAAA
>ML777361.1:433316-451098 GCA_009831015.1 Picea engelmannii
AATATTGTTATCATTATTCTTATTAATATTATAATTTGTATAATTGTTTTAGAGATTATTACTTAAAAAATAATCTTCTAATCATTATTATCATTATAATTATAATTTATATCAGTAATTTATAAATTATTACTTAAATAATAAACTTTTCTTTTATAAATTATTAATTAAAAAATCAACTCTCCTTTTGTAATTTAATCTCCATCAATGTTTTATAAATTATTAATTAAAAAATAAACTCCCTTTTGGTGACAACGTTAAGGAATCGAACGAAAGAATGGTAGGAGATTATTAATTATATTAAAGTTTGGTCAAATTCTGATTTAGGTGAGAAGAATAATTAGTATAACTTAAATTTATTTATTTAAGTAATAAATAAATAATGATAGATAAAGTAAAGATAATATTTTAATTTGGTTCTTAACTTTATAAGAAGATATAATTTATATATTTTTTACAATTAGATTTTATTTTATTTTTTTTTATCTTAGTTCAAATTTTGATTGTGACATGTTATGTTTTTTGTGAATCAATTATTATTAGAGAATGTCGAATGTTTTACACTTACTTATAAATTAACGGGTTAGGTGCTTGATTACATGAACTTAAAACTATAAAATAAAAAAAATAAAAAAATAAAATTATGTATTATTAATAATTATAATAAAAATCTACGAACATAAGAGAAAAGAGATTTAAATATTGTATTTTTTTAAACTAGAATAATATATTGGTGTGCCCTCTCATTGAGGATCATTTCATGTGAAGGATTAATTATAATAAAAATCTACTAGCATAAGAGAAAAGAGATTTAAATATTATATTTTTTTAAACAAGAATAATATATTGGTGTGCCCTCTCATTGAGGATCATTTCATGTGATTTGGATTAAGGGAAAGTCTTAAGTAACTTTGGTTAAATATATGTCTCCAATTATATTATCTTAAAAAAAAATGTTTTTTAATATTATAAATCAAATAACATTTCATTGTAATATTTCAAAAAAAATATAACTAAATAAAGTGATAATAGAAAATATATTAATAAAACATAGTGTTGATTCACATATACCTATAAAATATTCAAACACAATCATCTTAAATGGCTATAGCAAATAAAATTCATATAATCGACAATTTAGTTTATTTTTATTTATTTCCTCTAGAAATTACTCCTTCAACATTTATCAAATTTCAAAACTCTAATATCTTAAATCAAGACAAGATACATAAGCCCTCCACAATCCTCTCTATATCACTCTCAAACAAGAAGTGATTTTCCATCCCACCATTGATTTAAATGGATCAATAAAGTTGCACTCTAGTGTGTTGAGACAAACAATATCAATAAAGTCTTGGATCATTGACTTTAGTGGGTAGAAAGAGAATCCTATGAAGAAACCATATTGGATCATTGATTTTAGTAGGTAGAAAGAGACTCCTACTAAGAAATCATTTGTTTCATCCATCTAGATTTAAAAATCAAGGTTTCAACCTCCATTTATTGTCATTTAAGTAATATTTCTAATCGATCGTTATTATTGAACCACTCTTAACTAATTCAAAGAACATGGAAGTTTACTAACTAATTCAAAGAACATAGAAGCTTTATATAGTATAATACTTGATTTTCTTTTCAATGTCATTTTCCATCCATATAGATATAGTCTATGAAGAACATCCACTATGGCATCACTTTTGATGAATTAATTTCCAAATAATCAATTGCATTGGTATCAATTATCACAATCATCTCTTCAAAGAATGTAGAATTTTGATATAGCCTTATGTGTGATCTTATTTTCAATATCATCTTTCATAGATATAGATAGAGTCTATGAAAACATCCACTATGGCATCGCTTTTGATGAATTAATTTCCAAATAATCAATTACATTGATCCTAATCATCACAATCATATCTTTATAACATAAAATTCATGTGACTCTTGGTACTTCAAAAGTAGGCAAACAAAAGTGGCTATAATGTCACTCATACTATGGCACTCCCAATACAAGCAACCCAAAACATGTATCAAATCTAGTTTACTTAAATTTATTTCTTTATTTATTTTGACATGATATAGCATTTACAATAACACGGTATACCTTGAAACAATGTTGTCTTTCTTTGTTGCTCATGGAAAGGACAAAAGTAATAAGGAATGTTCCCCTAAACAATGGAAGAAGCCTGAAATCTCTTGCCTCAAGCTTAACTTCTATGGTGTCTTCAAGGGAAAACTAAGAAACCTAGGCTATAAGAGTGTCATAGAGGTCGATGGGGAAGAATACTTTGAATGCATTTCATGTTGGCAAATGTTTAACAGGCATCGTATGCTTGTCATTGATGGAAAGTACAGCAACGAAGATGACATGAGTACAAGAAGAAGTATCAGAAGTATTTTAGGAAGACGCTGCAGAGCAAGCTCGATAAGTTCAGAAGAGATAGTGCAGAGGATTGTTGGAAGATTTACAGTTGGGAGTGAGTTTGTCATTGATGGCAAGAACAGCGATGGAAAAGATCAGCATGATCAGTAGTGCAGTGATAATGGAAGAGGAGGATCAACAATGAATGTTGGATCTTATTCAGAATCCCCGATGACCGTCAGATATGAATTCAAACAAGAAGAACGCGCAGAAGAGGAGGATAGATCTTAGGCGTCAGATCTGAGCGTAAGATCCGACCATCCTTGGATCAGGGATAACCTGCACGTTCATTAAAATGTTGAAGAGGCGAAGTACGAAATGCCGAAATATGTTGGTCTGACTCCATTTCAGAGTTTCGTAGATCAGGACTTGAAGGTGTCAAGAACTTACACATCAAGAATGTGAAATCGCGAAGTGGAAAAATGATCCTAGGCGTTGGATCAAGGTGTGATCTGGGTTGTCATATCCAGGAGGTGAATATGGCAGACCACGTCAGAAAGGACAGTCGTGGACCGTTGGATCAAGAGAACGTGTGGCGAAAGAGCAGAGCATGTCAAAGAATCCATTTCGGGGTTTCACAAATCGTGACTTGGAGAGGCAAGAAACAATACCACAGGAATGTCGAAATCGTGAAATGCGAAATCGCGAAAAGATCTTGATCGTCAGATCACCAAGGATTGTGGACCGTTGATCAAGCATGAAGAAGGCCTGTGAAGTGTTGAAATCACAACAAGATCTGAACCATTGGGTCCATAGGACACGTGGCGAAAGATCGTCATGTCACTGACTGGAAAGTCAAAGGAACAGGGTTCCCTAACCTCTCGAATTCGCGATATGCGAAATCGTGAAACAATCTTAGCCGTCAAATTGAGGTTTGATTTGGACCGTTGATCCAACTCCATCTCGGAGTCTCTCTTATCGCGACTTGGAGTGACGAGAACCTCCATCACAGGAATCGCGAGATGCGAACTCACGATAAGATATGGACCGTCAGATCACCAAGGGTTCTGGACCGTTGATCTAAGCTCCATCTCGGAGCTTCGCCTATCGCGACTTGGAGTGACAAGAACCTCCATATAAGGAACCGTGAGATGCGAATTCACGATGAGATCTAGACCGTCAATACATCAAAATCATGGACCGTTGATCTAAGCTCCATCTCGAAGTCTCGCCTATCGCGACTTGGAGTGACGAGAATCTCCATCTAAGGAACAGCGAGATGTGAATTCACGATGAGATCTGGACCATTGATTCATCGAGATTGTGGACCGTCGATCAGGGTCGATGAAGATCATAAGTTCACAACACCTTTTAGCGCAGCCTATGGTCATCGCGTGTGGTCACGTGGAGGAAGGACCTAGTGCAGATAAGCTCTGCCTCGGAATTTCGGGGATCGCATCTGGGAATGTCGAGACACTGGATCATACGAATGTCGAAATACCGAAAAGGTGAATTGTCGGTGTAACCGGAGGTCACCGCCTTTGGTCATGTAGAGGAGGGATCTAGAGCAGCCAAGCTCCTTTTCAGAGCTCGTGACATGAAGAGTCAAGATGCCTCATCGCAGAATCTCTGAATTGCAAAAGTGTGAAACGCATAAATCACGACAATATCCTTCAAAGCTAATCCAACGGTGCAGATGAAACTGAAGGAGATCGGAGGGCTACTGTTGCATGTCACAGTGTAACTGCTAGAAACCACTGATGGTTTCTGTGTAAGTTTTAAACCTGCGAAGTAAAGAAATGCATATATATTCTTAAGCAATACAGAAATTAATCAATGGCTCATACACAGAGTACACAGAGATTTTATACCGGAAACCCTCAACCGGGAAAACCTTTCTTATTTTCATTATATCGAATTTCACCATTCGCCATACAATATATACAATGTTTTTAGGTATTCCGTAGATACCAAAACCCTAATCCCTTAATCCGGGATTAATTTACAAATCCGCTAAAAATAGCAAAATCCGCTAAAAATAGCAAAAAACCGCCCACACAGTTGGGTATAGAAGGGATCGTCAGACGCAGTTGTCGTATCTTTCGCACCCACACACACACACATGCAAAGAATATAACACATACCCAACATTCTGCCAGAGGACTCGAAGACACTTCGGGGTGATTGACAGAGGAGATGAAGAGTCTCTGGGAATCTTCAAGAGGGATGAAGATGCTCGTGGAGGCGATTGATAGTTGGATGAGCATTGAAGCCTGTAACTGGAACAGAGAAGGTGAGCTCGACTGTCACAGAGAAGACGAAGAGTCTCAACTGCCATAGAGGCTGAGGAATCTCAGCATAACATACAGTGATGTTGAACGAGTGGAAAAACGGCCAGAGAAGCTGAAGAGTCATGATGATGATCAGACAGAGCACTCGAGTTGTGGAGGATATCGGCACGATGTGAGTATGCAGAGGTATTTCACGCATTGCATGCACAAGGTGCACAAAATCTATAAATACACAGTACAGAGAAGAGATGTGGTTGTTGTTGCTATTGGAGTTTATGTGGTTGTTGTTATTGAAGGTGATTCATGCGTGAAGGAGGAGAGTGCAGCAGCTGAATTGAACAGAAGAGGAACTGTGCAGTGAATGGACATGGCGCACAGAGCATAAAAAGAAGAAGAACAGACAGCGCAAGTCATGTATGCAGGAAGGCAGTGAGGCAGACAGAGCAACGAAATGCAGCAGAATAGTGATGAGTCTGGTAAGCCATTGTTGAACATTATATCACTGTAATAAGTTTCAGTAGAAAACATTTATATTTCATGGTGGAAGGGAGGTGCTAGGGAGGATTGTTGTCCTCATAGGTTCAAGTGGGTGCTTGAGCACAGGGAGTTGTAGCTTCCATCTGGTTGCAGCCAGAGAAACCAGGGTGGTGCAAGGGAGAACTATTGTTCTCTGTTATACAGGTTGGTTGCCTGTATGATTGGAAGTTGGTGCTTCCATCCAGTTGGTGCTGGAAACACTCAGGGAATTGGTGCTTCCTTCTAGTTGGTGCTAGAGAAACCAGGGAGTTGGAGCTTCCTTCTAGTTGGTGCTAGAGAAACCAGGGAGTTGGTGCTTCCTTCTAGTGGGTGCTAGAGAAAATAGAAAGTTGGTGCTCTCAGCAAGTAGCAGCTTGCAAAACTGAGGTTGTAGCCTCATTATGAGTTGGTGCTCATATGTATGATAATGTAAAGAATGTAACTATTACTTATCATATAAAGAAAAAGAGGTGTTTACCTTGTATGGGTTTCCTCGGGAAATATATGTCTCTGTGTTTCTCATATATGTGACTGATGTTGAATGTGTCATTGTTTATTTCCCTGCATTATTGTGATCATCATTTAGTGTTTCTGCAAAGAGTTTAAAAGAAGCATAATTGTTTAAGCACGGTAACAACTGATTCACCCCCCCCTCTCAGTTGTCCAACATTTTGGATACACCATAATTATGCAAATAATCATGATGAAGCAAAGGCACTAGTGAAACAACAACTCCTCACCCTGGATCTAAACATCAAAGGTAGAGATTAACCTCCTCATTAAAAAAACACATAAAACAAGTTCACATTAGAAGCTCAAGTAAATGGTTTAAGTATGCATAATATATCAATGGACCTATTTAGCATTGTCATAGTAGATATGACATGGAGGCTTCAGGTCTTTCATCTCAATAACCGCATGGGGGATTATATGGACTTTTAAGAAAGTTTAAGATCATTGATTAGCACAATATCCAAGGCTAATATGACAACCATTAATGGGTGTCAATCCCTAATCAATTCACCATTGGCCTATGGCCTATAAATTCACATACTCAAGCTCTCCTCGTGATTGTATGCACTTAACCTTGTTTTCTCCATCAACTTTAATTCTTACATGCATGTGATATGTAATGCATCCATGGGTATTCTGATTCCCTATAATAATTACTCATGCACAAAGGACCCAAGATAGGGATCTTGCGACACTTTATCGCTCACTTGTATCATTTTTTTATGTGCACATATTCTACATCTTTGTGTTGCCTTCCTTCCCACTTGTATCACGCTTGGATACCCTTCCTTCTATATTTTCCACCTTGGATAATCAATCCCAACCCTAAATTGATCTATCTTCCTTTAAGAGGCATTGCTTGTCTCTCCCTACCTCCAAATTGGAGCAATGGATGTGGTTTCTCAAGGCAAAGTACTTGTAAAGGAAATCCTAGAAACAATCACTTAATGTGTTAAATATGGTAAGGAGGTTATATATGCATATGGAAAATAAGTTATGGAATAAGAGGATCGTATCATACTAAGTCACATAGCCCATGAATAGAGCTCACTATTGAGGTCAAGCTATGAGAGACAACATGGAGTTTCAAAATGTTTTCAACTTCATGGCCAAGATACTATGGACATCAATTCAAACTCTAAGATATATCACCTACAACTCAAGATCTAGGAGTTGGAGCTTAAGCACACCACCACTGTTTTTTCAATTGTGATTGAGTTTGTAGCCCTCATAATAAGCATGTTTCATTTTTTTGATATGTACAACTAGAAAAAAATATTCCAAGAAATGGAGCCCCATGCATTGTATCCAAAAATATGTTACGGTAACACCCTNCCCTCACCTAATTTAGTTTTACATGTTCCCCAAACTTTGTCTTCATTGAAGGTACAAATCTGAACTAGTGGCATAGTCCCATGTCTAGATGTTTCATATTGTGGCTTGTGGAATTCCTTTCACATCTATATACAACCCTACACTAGATAAATATCTAGATCATGGTTTGTATAGTAATCAATTATATGGATTATTCCTACATGTCAAGTTATTAGATCATGCCAAAATCCTACAAATTCCACTCTACTTCATAGGGTTGGACCTTTATTACCTATAATTATTTGCAATTTGTTAGTATACTATGTATTCAAGCAATTAGGAATCTTGGCAATCGGAAAAAGGGAATCTCTCGATTTTGGTTTGAAGCCTCCATGATCCAATTACAATGGATGGCATCCCCATGTGTTTCAAACCGTGGGGGGGGGATTTGGCTCCAAGAGTGGGGGAACATTTGGATCCCATTTTTTAACTATATCTATGTATATAATATAATATCTTGCAATAATGCATCTTCTTAGGAATAACTTTTCATTGCATTCAATGACCTTATAGAGCATCTTTTGTATACTATAGTAAATCAAATCAGGAAAAAGATCCATCAATCTACATAGTAACTATCTTCGAATAGTTTTATAAATTAAAGATTTAATTGTAAAAATAGTGACATCAATCTAGTTCCAAGAATTATAAATAATCGTTAAACACACGCAAAATAATATTCCAAATAATATAAATAGTTGATAATCAAATATTATTTTCAAAACAATTTTCTAAAACAAAATATATTTATTAATTAGTAAAATGATATGTTAAAATATTTAACAACAAAAATTATTCTTACCAAATCTCATATTAATTTATAATAAAAGTGTTTATTAATATGTCTTACAACATTGAATGAAGAATCGAAAATAATCAACTTCCATAGTTATTATAGTTCATTGTTTAAAATTTCCTCTACTTCAAGGAATCATTATATCACTTTAAAGATATTATCATTTCAGTGACAATGGAGTGACAATTAGTATAGTAAACTTTAATTGTATGCATCCTTCATCGTATTCAATAGCATTTGAATGGCTGTCGTATAATCTACACCCTTTGTTAATAATTATGTTGTTAATAATGGTTGTATACTCAATGCAATCTAAATTGTCATACACCCTACACCTATTTTGAAAGAGTGTATGCAATTTAAATGTGTATAATTTTTTAATTGTCTCAAGTAAAACATAATGTTTAAATTCAACACTCTATAGATATCTATGTTTTCTTTGGGGCTTGAGTGTGAAAAGTTCAAGTTCTAGGTGACTAAAGTTTTTATAATCTCAATCAAACAAGTAGATTGTTGAATTTAATTATTGCATAAATAGATTTAAGACAATAGCATTAATCACACAATAGCTGGAAATCAAATAGCAAAAGCATAAAAATTTAATTTCACACAACACATGTAATTTCTCCTTCAAAAACATATTTTCATTCCTTCAAAAAACTTACAAGGAGACCTCCACAAGCTACCCAAAAATAACAATGCACAGATACCAAAAAACACCTCAAAATGAGGGAACAACTTGTTGGGAGAGTACGGCCTGCTATATGGCATGTTCTTACAAGTTGTAAAATGATAGTACAGTTTTGTCCATACAATTACATGGATCCATATGGTATTTTCCGTACGAATATACAAAAATCTTCTGTATGTTGTACAAAATTGTACGGGGTTGTTGCATGCTATTGGAAACGTCTCTTTCCTGGTTGTCTACTCTATCTCCCTCTTTGTCGCTCAATTTGCTCAACTTTTCAAGTGTTCAAGTGTCTCTAAAATATTTATCTTGACCTATATTTATAGTTTTAGCTGAGACCAAAACCCTAATCTATTTCTGAGATTACTCCTAGTCTAAGTCATGCATGCATGAAATACACTTTTTAGACTTAACTACTAAAAATAAGACTTTCACTTTTTAACTAAATTGAATTACAAAATAGAATTTACTTTTCAAAAACAGAATCACTTTTTGAAAATAGAATTACTTTTTGAAAATATCTCGAACTACTTCTCACACTTTCACATGGAACCTATGTGGAATTTCATGTCTGAGTTATAATCCTCAACACTCTCTCTTAGTGAGGAATGAATTATGCACAAATCCAAGTTTGTCTATGAATGCCTCAAACTTCTCTTTTTCCAAGGGCTTAGTCAGAATATCAATGACTTGTTGATCCATGGGAATATATTGGAGAGTCATTTCTCTCTTATGAATATTTTCTCGTATGAAGTGATATATGATATCTATATGCTTGGACCTATCATGAAACATTGGATTCTCGGAGAACTTGATACAACTATGATTGTTACAGTAAATGACCGTAGGATCTAACTCCTAATAAAAAAATATTACAAGTAACTTGCAAATCCAAATGGCCTCACAACTAGTCGTACTAGCTACCATGTATTCTACCTCTATTGAGCTAAGTGCCACGAAAGTTTGCTTCCTTTTGAACCAAGATATCATCATCTATCCCAAGCTAAAGCAACACTCTGA
Source organism: Picea engelmannii (assembly GCA_009831015.1). NCBI lineage: Eukaryota > Viridiplantae > Streptophyta > Pinopsida > Pinales > Pinaceae > Picea > Picea engelmannii. Next base: position 442,883 of record ML777361.1, read on the forward strand.
GGTGCTCTTCCTGTATATTGCACTAACTTCCCAATATGAATCTATATACCCCTGCAACTTCACTTAACCATCTCCAAGATATATCATATCATACTCCATTGTGCTCCTCAAATACCTGAGCACATGTTTTTTTGCTACCCAATGCTCATGCCTTGTCTCCACCATGGAATGACTCAAGGTGTTCACTGTAAAACATATATCTAGCCTTGTGTTGACCAAATACATCAAATAAGTTATCAATTTCCTATACAATGTCTGATCCACCAACTCTAAATTTGAAGTTGTCACCTTCTGCAAATTAGTGAGCATGGGTGTGGCCATAGGTTTGTAGTCCTCCATCTAAAACCACTTCAAGATTTGAACCGCATACTTACCCTACCCAAGGAAAATATTCCCTTGTCTCTATGAAACCTCTAATCCCAAGAAGTAATGCATCATGTCAATATCCTTCATTTCGAACTTAGCTTCCATGTTTGTTGTGCACCCTGCAATGAACTTCTTTGCACCTGTCAAAACAAATTCATCTACATATAACACCAAAATGAGAAAATCAGTCTAAACAAATATATAATATAATTTAGGATCTCTTTGGTTTAGTGAATCCCATACTCTACATATATCCATGAATTATAGAATACCATGCTCTCGGTGTCTACTTGATTCCATACAGGGATTTATTAAGCCTACACACATGGGACTCCATCCAACTTAACTCAAATCCCTGAGGTTTATCTATGTACACTTCTTCCTCAATGATCCCATTAAGGAATTTTGTCTTCACATCCATTTGGTGTATCCTCCAACCCATAAATGAAACCAAGGGCATAACTTCTCTAATGGAAGTGTACCTGTCGGTTGGAGAAAATGTATCCTCGTAGTTCACTCCCTCTCTCAAAGAGAACCCCCTCACCACAAACCTCAGATCTCTTGTCCTCTGCAGAGTAAGATATCATGGCTCTGTGCATGTAGAAGATTGACATAAAGAAATAAATAAGAAGAGTTGGTGGACGTAGCCCCAGGGTGGGGGTGAACCACGTATATCATGTGTTGTGTTTTCTTTGTGCTTTATGGTTGTTCTCTTGTTTATGTGGTTAAATGCTTAGTGCACTGATATATGCTTAGAAGAATCTAATATGGTAGCTTAGTGTTGAATAATTTGAATGAATGATAGATTTGATCTATGTTAGTATGCTTAGTGCTTGAATCTATTGGATCTGTGTGAATATTGCGTTGATCTATTATTAGGGTTTAGCTGCGTTGTAAACTAAAACTGACTATTAATGAACTATAATTGCTAAGTGCTCTGTTAAGGTGTTACAATAACAGATCTATGTCCCAGCTAAGGTTGCAAACATCTGAGTCCTCCAACCACCCTTGCCTCTACCTCGAGTGAGACTTCAACTGCTTCGCAGGTGTTGCCGAAAGGGCCGGTAGTTAGGGTTTTGTTGGTGCATTGTTGTAAGCGTTGAACCCTGGGTCTTCCCCTGTGCTAACAAATGGTTCTGTTGTCGGGACTTGAAACTGTGATTGCTGGGAACTATTGAAAAGAGAAATCTTTGTGCGTAGATCTGTTTCCCTAGTGCCCAGTATTCTACTTGACCTGTGAAGCTCTGTGCCAAGAAGAAAAGTCAGATCTGAAGAAAAGAGGTAAGATCTGAAAGATTTGTGCTCTGATAAAAGTAAAGTAAGAAGTTTTGGTTAAAGAGGTAAGATCTTAAAGCTTTGTGCTCTGATAAAGGTAAGAACAGTGAAATTTTTTTATTGAAAAGGTAAGATAAGTGGAAATTTTTGTTTCAAAAGTATGGATCTAGGTATGTTTGATAAATGTTGTCCTAGCTTGAAAAGTAAGGCACGGCTAGATGAAAGAAGGTTTGATATGAGTAGATCTGACAAAAATAGTGAAAGATATGTTATTCCTATGCATAGAAAGAATGTTTGGACTAGCAAATGGATGCAGGATCCTAGAAAGAATTTTTTGCAGGCTAGCTACTATGATCCTAGTGTGCAGTACAGGAAAGGTTGGGGATCATTTCAAAGAAAGAGAGGATTAACTCTTTGTTACAGTTGCAGAAGACCGGGACATCTTGCTAAGGAATGCCATGGTAGAAGACTTAGTTGTCTTTGTTGTAAAGGTATGGATCATGAAGTTTTAAATTTCCCTAGAATGATTGTTGAGCTTGAAAGAATGAATATGAGACAGGAAAACCTTGAGGAAGATCAAGAAACTGAGACCATGGAAGAACCCCAGAAAGAAACCCTAAATGATCATAGAAATATCAACTTATCAGATATCTTCAAAGAAAAAGAATGCATAGAAGAAATAATAGGAGACTTCGACATTGACTATGTTATGGATGAAGAAACACAGGTAAATATCATGACAGAAAGAACTTGGGAAACTTTAGGAAAGCCTGCTATGATTCCTTCATTGGGAGGAATAGGATTATTTAGAGTAAAGTTGATAACCCTATGTGGAAGACTCACCCAGATATCTGTGAGTGCTCATGGAACTTCAACAGAGGAAGATTTTGAGATTGTTAAATTTATTGATAACAGTGCCCCATTTGCTATATTACTAGGAAAACCTTGGATTGAAATGGATCAGGCTAGAAGGAAAGAAGAGGAAGTCTTAGAGTAGAAGCAGCAAGAATTAAAATATTTCATGACTAGGAGGATAGCACACTTTATTGAAAAACAGGAGAATAGATCGAAGCTACTTAGATTCAGAAACTTGGATGTCGAATTTGAAAGAACATAAGAAGAATCACAGACGAGTAGAACACCTACCCCAAATAGAGAAGATGTACTACTCTCTGATCCCATGAAAGAATCTCAACAGCGCGAAGTTACTATACCAAAAGGAGATGAGAATCAGAATGGAAAGAGGATAACCGAGATGAAGACTATAGGGAAGAAGGCTAAGAAGCTCAGTAAGAAGAGAGAAAAGATAGAAAGGTTACAGAAAGTTTCAGAGGGGACTTCACAAAAGGAAGGTTTGAAAAACTGTAACTTTGTCGAGATATCAGAACAATGCAACATGGCGAATAAATATAGTCGTTGAAAGGATTATAACCGTTAGCCCGACGCCTTGAATGGTTAGAACATCATTTATGGCCAAAAAGCTTGCCTTCAAACCGTTGGGACCGCACCACAACAGATAGAACCGCATTGATAAAGGCCTCTCATATGTTGGAGAGACTCGTTACACCGTTGTCTACTTATTGCGCCGACTGTTGCACCGAAAAAAAAATTGTGAATTGTATCCTATCCAACTCATTGCTACCATGTTGTGTTTAGTAAGATCGACACCGGTTCTATTACTTTGAGCACTCATTCATCCATCTAACTTATCTGATCTAAGCATGCATGTCAGACGAGCTCAGCACCGCAGAGAAAATCATCGAAGAGGTTCTGATCAACCTCATGGCTGATAAAATGATGTCCACAGGTATTCAAGCTTCCTCAATAAGAGGAGTGCAAGCCTCTCTGTTGACTGATCGCGGATCCAGACCATCCCGACCAAAAGCAAAGAAAAGAACCAAGCACCAAGATGACTTGGAAAACACGAAGCTAATCTTGACCATCTTACCCGACTACATCCCACCTCTGGTCGACGCGGTGAGCCATGATAGCGTCCCAAGGGACTTTGATTACACCATTGTTACTGTGTACCTCCTGAAGGGGATACGTGCAGTTAGAACGCAGCAGGATAAGATCGTGAAGTTGAATTTCAACAACTTCAACCTAGGAGATCGGAAGAACCATAGTATGCTCGCTCCTTACAAATACTTGACCAGGATGAAGGGGAAGAACTCGAAAATAATCCCCCAGCCATGGAATATGAACCTCGCACAGTCCACCCTCTTGAATGTAATGAAGATTCCACACTTTGGAAGGCACCAGGAAGTTAACGCATGTGTTAATCTCTTGCTCTCATGTTACCATGGCGGATACCTATGGCTAGACCAATGCATCACAATCGATCCAACGGTGATACATAGGATCACCGGATTGAGCATGCAGGGACCCGACCCATAGGACTTCTACCCAGGGAAGGCTACAGATCTTGCATTGACACAGAAGATCAAAGACACATATGGTGATGTAGAAAAGGTAGCTTCCATCCAGAATGGAGTAGTGCACCTAGCCTGCCAGCTAATCCCAGGAAATCTCGTGAGAAAGAATAGACCTACACAAGTCACAGGATTCATTGTTGACCTCACCGGGAAATATGTAGAAGTAATCCAGATGAACTGGGTGAAGTACTTGGTCAACCAACTGGAATTAGACTTTCGCGAAGCTCAGGATTAGGGATATAAATTTCACTTTAGCTTGCTCCTGATCCTCATCGCATTTAATACTTGGGAGATGCCGGAAGGTGTGACCTTCCCAGACATTGATTCGTTCGAACCACTCATTGTGAAGTTCACCATGCTCTGGTACTCGAGCGATATGGGAAAAAAGTGGCAGTCGAATGCGGTATTTCATACATATTATCTCCAACTGAAGAGGACAATCGAAGTTGTCCCTCGCATGACGCCAAACACCTTGCATTGGTTCGAACCCCTCATGAAGTTCCGCGTAGATCGTCACTTCATTTATATCACCACGTGTGCAGATGAGCATAAATAAGAGATTAAGTCATACTACAAGCTCACAGAGGAGGACCTCGAAGAGATAACCAAGGACTGGTCTGTAGAGCTCCTCATCCCCGTTGATCCTTCAAAAATGTCATACCCTGAACTAATCGACAGCCCTGAGACCACTCATGAAGCAAAGGATACTCCTGGACCTAACATAAGGAAGAAGACCGAAGAGGTCCAAAACTTGAGCAGCACATCAGAAGAAACTGCTTCAGTATCACCTGGCTGAGGGGGTGATGACGAAGTAGATCAAGAAGAGACCAAGGAAAAAGAATATCATGAGAAGTAGGGTGAAGTAACACCGCCTAGGGATCATGTTGATGAGGCTAATCCCTTGAAGAAAAGGAAGGTTTCCCCCATGAAACCCACTTCCCGAAAGAAATCCAGAGCCACCTTGACTAAGATGCAGACTGTGCTCATTGTAGATGACTTTGACTTCATCATCGCAGCTGTAGCATATGCCTCGCATGACATCTTGTAGAAACATGAAGCCAAGCAGGAGGATATGTATGACAGGATCGAGGTTGAACTCAGAGGGGTATAGCGGGCCCTTGAATCCAGTCGTGCAGTATCCATTGTGCACCCACCATCAGAAGAACCAAAGTTGGGAGATGAGCCTGCCCAACTACGGAGACTAGCTAATGTGACCGAATCTCACATTCGTCGAGCACAAGCTGAGAGAGGCTAGCCCACAGTGGCCCTGAAACAAGCCCAAGAAGAAATGGTAGAGAAACATCAGGTCGCATAAAAGGAGAAGGATGACCTTCAAGCCAAGTTTGAAGAAGAGAGGATGCAGGTCAAGCAAGAAAAAGAGCAGTTTCTCGCAGAGCAGCTTGGAGTCAAAGAAGCAGTCGACAGAGCACTTCACTTTGTGATAGTCTTAGAGCCAAAGGCAGAAGACTGAGTGGAGCATCAAGTAGCGCAACTCGCGGAATCTATCCAGCAGCTTCAACAAAGAATAGTAGACTTAGAGCTACGAACAGTGCCCATCACTTCGCAAGATGTGTGGAATCAAAGAGAAAAAATTGCTCAAAGGGCAGTTGAGAGAATCAAGGCCCTCACCATGGAATGTAAACATCTATGTGATCACAGTGCCCAGACTTATGAGTGACTCACTGAGGATCATGAACTGAAGGCACTAGAGTCACAGCTCCAGGAGGAAAAGCAGCAAGCAGAAACAGTACAGGCACAGTTGAAGCCCCTGTCAGCCGTTGAGAGGATTAAGTGATCCCAAGAACAGTGCACTACTCAACAGCAGGTCCACACCATTCAGATCAAAGTTATGGAAGTGACTCAGAGGCTCCAACCAACATAGGATGAGGCTTGCCAACTATTTGCAGAGATTGAAGCTCGAGGAGCAGAACTGGAGCAATCCATCACTGCAGCTGAACAATGCTTAGAGAGACCTGTCAATGAAGCAGGTATCCAAGAGTTCGCCGAGCAGGAGGTCATAGCGCAGTAACAGGTCGAAGCAGCTCGAGCCAAGCTCGAGGATTTTGAAGTAGATCTATCCATACCAAAGCGACTCAGGACGAGTCACAGGTGAGTTTTAGGGGGCATGTTGGACCTTGACCAAGTTTTGAGGAACCCTGGTCATGTTTGACCTATTTTTGGGACTTCGACAGGTTGTCGAAGGCAGAGCGCAATTCGAAGCGGAGATCGTGGGATCTCGGGCCCTTTTTAGGGCTTTTTGGGTTTTGGTCTTATGTAATGGGTATGGGGATGTTGTCCCATGGGTTTACCCATGTTTAGGCCCTCTTTGTAATGTATAAATAGAAGTCTAGGTGATGTAAGAGAAGGTCAAAGAGGAGGTTTTTGGTGCTATGTTATGTGCAAGCAATGATTGTAAATTCTTTGTGCATACTGTGTGATATTTGCAAGGCTAAGTGCAAGTGATTGTAAGAGACTGGTAAGAGGCTTTGTGTTGTAACTCAGGGAAGGAGGATCTAGCAGAGTGCACTCAGATCTCATGTTCTCTACAGAGTAAGATATCATGGCTCTGCACATGTAGAAGATTGACAGAAAGAAATAAAAAAGAAGAGTTTGTGGACGTAGCCCCAGGGTGGGGGTGAACCACGTATATCCCTTGATGTGGTTGATTTGTGCTTTATGGTTGTTCTCTTATTTATGTGGTTAAATGATTAGTGCAATGATTAGTGCAATGATATATGCTTAGAATAATCTAATATGGTAGCTTAGTGTTGAATAATGTGAATGAATGCTAGATCTGATCTATGTTGGTATCCTTAGTGCTTAAATCTATTGGATCTGTGTGAATATTGCCTTGATCTATTATTAGGGTTTAGTTGCATTGTAAACTAAAACTGAATATTAATGAACTATAACTACTAAGTGCTCTGTATGTAAGTTTTAAACCTATGAAGTAAAGAAATGCATATAGATTCTTAAGCAAAACGGAATTTAATCAATGGCTCATACACAGAGTACACAGAGATTTTATACTGGAAACCCTCAACCGGGAAAACCTTTCTTATATTCATTATATCAAATTTCACCATTCACCATACAATATATACAATTTTTTTAGGTATTCCTTAGATACCAAAACACCAATCCCTTAATCCGAGATTAATTTATAAAACCGTTAAAAATAGCAAAATCGTCAGACACAATTGTCGAATCTGACGCCCCCACACACACACATGCAAAGAATATAACACATACCCAAAATTCTCCCACTTGTTTTTTTATTTTCATACAGGGGTCCAAGGATTATATAGTCAACAATCCAAGGCAACAATGCCCATTTTTACTCTACACCAAGAGAACGTTTCTTTGCTAACAGACTTTGTCAATGAATCTGCAACATTCTTCAAAGTGTCAACCTTTTCTAGCAACACCTTCTTTTCCTCAACCATGTCTCTCACAAAGTGATACTGAACATCAATATGCTTTGTCTTTGAATGATAAGCTGGGTTATTTGCCAGGAATATTGCACTCTAACTATCACAATCTAATCACACTGCTTGTTGTACCAACCCAATACCTTAACACAATCTTTGTAACCATATTGCTTCCTTGCTTGCATGAATGGCTGCCATGTATTCAACTTTTGTAGTTGAGAGTGCCACTACAGCTTCTATTTTTGTCATCCAACTGATTTCTCCTCCAAATACGTTAAACACATACCCACTTGTAGATCTTTTGTGATCTAGATCTCCAGCCCAATCTACATCAACAAAGCCATGTATGTCCACCACTTTGTCCAATCCTGGTCTTCCTTGGTAGCACAATCCATAACTGATAGTGCCACAAAGATACTTGAAGACCCTCTTTATTATTGTCCAATGCTCCTTCCCTGGTTTTGACATATACCTGCTCAAAGATCCCACTACATGTGCAATGTATGGTCTAGTACAGACCATTGCATACATCAAACTGCCAATTGCACTGGCATACAGAACATGGGACATGTCCTCTTCTTCTTCATGTGTCTTGGGACACTGATCTACGGATAACTTTACACCTATAGGAATAGGAACCTTGACCGGTTTACTTCCATGCATATTAAACCTTTGCAATATTGTCTCAACATATTTTCTTTGATTCAAC